>VUJU01000206.1:122145-142066 GCA_009835225.1 Aphis craccivora | reverse complement strand
TATATATATATATTATATAGTATTATGTAGTGGTACTCGTGTCGATAAATTTTTAGAAAAACGACGATTCGAGGGCCACGAGCACTGCACACACCGCGATATACGCGCATCACGGCGATCGCGCTTATATATATTATATCCAGTGGCGTGTACAGTCCACCGCATCTACAGCCTCCGAGGTTCGTCGGTTAATATTTACGAGCGAGATGTGTGCCAAACTGCCACCACCAACACCACTATATATATATATAGAGATTAAAAACGTCGAGAGCGTTTAGCCGCCGAATAACCAAGAGTGCGGCGGGGGCGAAAAACGATTGATTTCCCGCGAAAGTCACACGGTCCGAGAGAAAAAATCTTAACGGTCCACAGGTCGAGCCCACACGCGAAAAACTTCGATTCCGATTTTAATAATATTAACATGTGTGTCCGTGCAACAATATATATATATATATATAATATACTACCGCATTTCCTGGCATGTATATAATATAATGTAATTTTAATAACTATACATATATTGCGCATACGGCTCAGTGTTATTCCCATGCGACCCCTTTCTCGAAAACTGCAGCACTCGACAACGACAGTCGTTTCCGCACATTATAATATAGGCATATAATAACAGTATACATCATCATCAACATACATATATATATATATATATTGTACACAATTTATAATATCGCAGTCGTCAATCGTGTCGTGTGCGGCGCGATGATAACCACCGCACAGCACCCTGCAGTATAGATAGGAGGGGATGGGTTCTCGACTAAATGTCTGGTGTTTGCGGACGTATTATTATTATTCAATATAATATAATATCCACACACACACACATTCTACGTACACGCTTATACTGCCGCCGGTACACTACTATAGTACTACTGTACATATAACATTATATATGTGAGGTCGAAGGGGTGGTTTTGGCGTGTGACCGTAGGCGGCGATCGAACACAATGGTTTTGCGCGAGCGTGTGTGTAGTGTATATACGCTCTAGCGTGTATGTGTGTTGTACAGACGGGAACGGTCGTCTCACCTCCCCCTCCCTCGTAAGCCGCTCCGGCGAAGAGTTCGTGGGAAATCGTGTCCGGAACTACTCTCACACACCCCTTCGCGCGCGCCGCCGCATATACCCTGATATATCGCCACTTTTACCCGTCCACCCGCCGCCGCGCCCACGCGCCTATTATGCACAATAATTACAAACATCGCGGACTTAAATCTCTCTCACACATACACACACACACACACATGTACACAAACACGCATAAAAATGTCGTACTTACGATTTACTCGTAGGTATATTGTTGTCAACCGTGCTGCACTGCTGTGCGTCTAACGATGAGTATTGAATTGTATGGCGTGCGTGTTTGCGTATACCTTTTGTAAAATCTATACCTGATCCACCTCGCGCACATACATTATATATATGTAGATGTAGGCGCGTGCCCGGCGTGTGTCTGATGTAGTGATGTGATGTTTACAATAAAAGCCTTTGTCGGTCGCCACTGGACACTGCTACATCATTACATATGATACACACCACTGACAACATGGAACTTGCAAGCGCATAACTGTATTTGTAGGTACATCGACTATATCGTGTCCTAAATTTCTTATAGGTATATATTAATTATATTGGTAGGTGCGATATTATTGTCTCCTTTCAAATATACCTACTTATAGATAATAAGTGTACAATTTGTAATTTGAAAAGAATAAAAAAAATTCCTTCCGTTAGGTATATAATTAATACATAGGTTCTCATAAAAAAAATAATAATAATATGTGAGTCTTGTAAAATTAAATTAATAATAACGTTCTATATTATATTGTTATAATATATTATTATTATACACTTTAAAACTGTCAACTGCACACATGTTGTGGGGTAATATTATTACGTTAATACGAGTTATCGCGCGGTTATATTATGTAGGTATAGAAATTATTAGTGTCTGTATGTGAACGCGTAAAATGTTTACATATATCAGTTGATGGTAATTATGGTATAAAAGTTTAATGGGTATGATAATTATCATACCTATTAAACTTTTAATACATAATTATGTATTTTTTTTTACATAATTATGTAGACGGGCGGTTTCTTGCGATTCTATAAACAGTTATTTATTTAGTTATATTGAAAAAAAAATAATTAGATTTTAATTCCATGATAATTATATGTGAATGAGACGATGTGTTAACGCCAGCTACTCGTGCTAGACGTTGCGTGGAGTATAAAATAGGCGGACACGACGATCGGCACGCGCACATATCGTCTCCGCTGCACGTGGTTAAACCGCAAGGCACGCGCTCTTTATCATATAATCATATAATCGTTTATATAAGTATATTATAGTAATCGTCATCTATGAAGTTCAATATCGATGTACGGTTTAATTTTTAAGACAAAACGAATTAAACACGGACAGACGGCTTTTACGTTATCTACAAGCAACTGCATTTTAACAATAGTCTGCTGTCCAAAATATTATGTTAATCTTGTAAGTTGAAATAAATTATAATAAATTAAATGTTTTTGCTTAGTAAATATATTACGCGAAAAAAAATATTGAAGATAAATTATTTCATAAACGGTACTACCATTAGTGAATTAAATTACAATCTAATTTTATACACGCATTACTATATATAATATTAAAGGATGTAGCTTTTTAACTAAAATAAAAGTTTATCTGAGCGCACGGCAGTGCGCCAGGCCAAGTTCCAGCAATGACAGTGTATCTTTACACGAACCAATTCGCCTAGTCTATAGGTTCTAACCTATATATCTCTGTTTCTTCTTAAGATATACTTTTGAAATTTAAAACACAGATTAATCTTAAGTAGCATAGCAAGCTGTAAGAATATGAGTCCTAAATATTGTGCCGTTTCAAAATGGGAGGATGTCAAAATTTGTAATATTGTTACTCAAGACTCAATACTTCACTTTTATTTGTATTGTTTAATATTTAGCCAGTTTATGAATGAAGCATAAAACATCATTATCGAATACACTCACTTATGACTTACGTGGGTGATAGGGAGAGGAGAACTCAGAAAAAAGAAAAAGGTTTAGATTTCTTCTCAAAAAAGACAGCGAATCATAGAAGTGGTATCTACATTGAAGGCCAAGTCTAGTTTATGCCTCATTCAGAAACTGGCCAAGTGTTAAACAATACAAATAAAAGAGGAGTGTTGCTATTTAATGTAGGAATGCAGTGAGGTTATGAATTAAAAAATGGCAGCCTTGGCCACAATGTAGATTTCACTACTTTTATAGGCCAACTTTTTTGGGAGAGAGCAGTTTAGAACTTGGCTTTTTTCACCATTTGGTTTTTGTTGGAGATTTTAATATACACGAATACAATCACAATGTATTAAACATAGCATTCACCCAAGACTAAACTGATAGGTTGGGTTTTAAATATTATACTATAGTTTACGATTATACATCAAGTCAGAACCCTAAATGTTAATTAATACTATTGAATACCTACGTATCTATTTCATTCGAAATATATTAAGTAATTAAAAAGGCTTTAAGCAATAAAATATTGGAATACAAAATAAAACACACAAGCAATACGAGTGTTTATAAAAGCATAATAATCGAGTGCCGATAGACGTTATTATTTAATTAATTAATTATTAGTAGATTTGTTTAGTTATTATTTTTGTTTTAAAATATAATAAGCTTGTTTTTAAAGATTTCAAAATATTTGATTTTAACATAAATTGAAACAAAATAATATTAAATAGTTATATTATAATATAAATAAATTGTCTTCGATTAAAATGAGCATAAATATATTTTAACAATTTCTTTTATGTAATTACAACTATAGCTATTGATTGGCTGAATGCTTTGTATGGACATAGTACCTATATAATAATATATTATATATTATATATGTGTGTGTGTGTGTGTGTGTGTATGTCGTATGTTTACAGTGTACTATGTACACTGTACATAAGAATACCTATTCTTTATTTATTTATTCTATGGTATATAAGAATGAAAGCATAAGCCGATATAATAGCCTGACATCTATAAATTTATTATGGCAACTCAGATGCTGTAATAGATTTATTTTTGTTGCATTATTGTATTGATCTATAACAAATAAACATAGTTCTAAATAGAATCACTATTTTCTACTGGTAAATCTAAGAATTAATCGATTTTGGGGTACAAATAAACTATTTAAGCTGCTAAATAATCAATTTAAGTAATCGTCTTCATTCAAAATAGTAATTAAATCAACATTTTTATTATTTATAATTTTAAACAATAACTCAACGTAGTTTTATTAAAATTATGTTCTCAGTATGACAGTCAGCTTAAAATTTAAATACAACATAATACTTAATTATTTATTAAGCTGTTTGATAAGAGAAGTATAGGTTTATCGTTTATGTATTTCTAGTTTATACTATACAGTAGGTATACAAAACCCAACTCGAGCGTTATATTTTAATAAAATCCAATTATGTATTACCCTAGAAATAACATTTTAAGTTCAATATCCAATGATTTCAATGTAGGTAGTATTAAGTACATTGTAAATGCACATTTTTAAGCATTAAGAAAATATGAAATGTTGAAACTAATTTATATTCTGTGTTCAAAATTTAAAGTTTATACGTATTTATATAAATTTACTCACTTTTACGGAAAAATGAAAACTGTTATGAAAGTTTTTCTTTTCAACTTGAAAATAATTAAATCGGATGTTTATAATAATAACTTTTGTTTAATTGAATACATTTTTAAACTAGTTATAAAATTAAATATATGTAATAATGTATATCATTCATAATATTATTTATCTGCAGATACCCGAACGATCGTACATAGATTATGGGCTCACCGTTCGGCGTGAACTATGGCGTATTATATCGTATATACTAGGTACCTATATAGTATCAATTATCATTAATTATCAAAGCTCACCGACCGTAATACATATATATAATGTGAATGTATTACTAATCCAACAATACGGTCATTCATAAATTGCCTTAAAAAAATCCAAACAGGTTGAGACCTTTTTTTATGAACAAATAGTATTGGTGGAGGAAGTCCATCGAAAAAATGAAGAAATACATTGATAATGATAAAATAATTTTATTATTAACCTTATATTATAATTTATATCACAGAATTGAATAGCTTATATTATAACCTAACCTTACTATTTACTTTATTAGAGTATGGTTGTAATGACGTCACAATAATGTAATCAAGTAGTGATAAGGATGTCTTGTTCTAAACAAAGATACCTATATATAAATGAGAATTAAATAATTTTAAAGTTCTTTGTGAAAAACGGTTTTAAATTGTCACTAATGTTATTCAGTTTCCCTAAATAAGTATTTGTGTTCTTTACTACGATTTAATGTTCTTTTTTTTATTATAACGGAGTATTGGTTTTTTTTTACCATTGTTAAATTACATATCTGGGGGCTATGTAATATATGCTCATTATCTTAAACTGTTGGGGGCTAAGTCTCCGTAAGCCCCTCCCCCCGATTTCCGCCTATGATTTGTAATATGAAATATTGTTTGTTTGGAACCAGTAAAATATCATATCACGGCATGATAACAATTATTACGTTACACTACCATGCTCTAGAAATTAAAAAACTATATTAGTGTCTAATACTATAATAAATAATAATAAGTTAATTTATAATATAAGTAATATATTATATACTTAATATATAAGTTAGTAGGCAATTAGTACCTATTAGTGTGTAATTATGATAAAAATAAAATAATATTATTTTTAAGAGGCATTGCAAACAATATTTCATTAGGGACTAGGGTAACTATTTTTAATATAATAATTTTTTAATTACCTAACTATTTCTTTTAATAACATTTTAATTTTTACTATATACTTATATTTATATTTTGGTTATATCTTGTAATAATTTGTTAGTGCAATTTTGATTTAAATTCCAGTTTTTAATATTTTTACTATATCTCGTAATAATTTTTCAAGTACATTTTTATAACTAACTATAATTTAATATAACTCATTATGTTTTCATTTCAAATATAATTGTAATTCTAAATATAAAGAAAAATTAATTTGCGCTAAACCGATTTAGCGACAAAACGGCGCAAAATCGACAGCACCAATACGGCTGCGCCAAAACGTCGTAAACCAAAATCTTTAGCATTAATTAGTGATCCACTATCACTTGCTACAATCATTACATCTCCATTTTTTATGCTCGGAAACGGACTCACATAATTGTAACACTTCTCTTTGTGCGTGAATTTTATGTAACTAAATGTGAATGGTACTTCACGTCTGAAATCATGTTCAAAATATAAAAAATATATATATAAAAGATAGGTAGTGACATACTTAATTGCGTACCTATGACAAATTATTATAGTATATTTGATTTTGGGCTTCTAAATTTACTGAACAAAAAACACATGCTAATGGCATTGTTCAATATTTTTTAATATAAATATTGGTATTGAAGTATATTATAAATTATAATATGCAATATGACAACAAAATTAGGTCGATTTATAGATTTTACTTTATTTATTAGATACACACAATGTTGAATACATATTATAATCACATTATATACAGACCTGAAATGCCTTAGGTACTAAAGCAAGTAACGAGGGGCGGCCAGAAAAACTTGTAAACTTGTAAGAAAATCTTGTATAAATTATATTTTTGGGTACTAACCGTTTTTCGTACATTAATTTTTCTCGTTTCTTGCTTGACGGCCACACTATATAGTGATCATTCAATATGAGTGGCGGATTTTTTATACTACTATTATCTGGGTTAGCCAATCGAATGAGGCAAACTAACAAATGCAGACCGTACCGTTTCATAATGCAGCCTATAGTAATATTTTGCGAAATCTCTGGACAAACGAAACATATTGCTGATATTGAATTCAAACAATATTTTATTTCGTAACGTTAACAACGACTGTTTTAAGTTTGTTGGATACAAAATCGTGGTTATTATTTGAATTTATCAGTTAGCGCGGTAATGCCTCAACGCCAACGATGTGTCGTTGTCAACGACGCGACGCAAACAGTTCAATCTAAGAACAACCGTTGGACCCACGATATCGTCGCGACCGAGCTAGCTGAACTAAGGCACTAAATAAGGCAGTAAAATACTACAATATAATTGCTTTTATTCATTAGTTTTTTGAAAGATATGAATTAGATAACAAATTTTCAATGAGATCAGAATCGAATATTTATTTTTAATTTTCCGTTCTACCACCATTAAAGCCTTACGCGTACCACAGTTTAAGATCCGCTGCTCTATAGACTGGGCACCAACGAAAAAATCATCGACCCAGTTGCGTCGTAAAAGTAAAAGTCGAGTATCAAAATATATTCGTAACAACATCGAGTATATACTCGAATCTCCTCTTTTCGCACATCAAGCCGCGCAATCTATAATTTACCAAAAATAATCACGTCAAACAAAAATGCGTGCGGTTTCGGACTACGTCTCGCCACGCCTGCGCGTGTACTTATTTAAATGCTATTCGAAATAAATCGAATGCACCAACGCGAATATTGTTGAACTCGAATTGCACTCAAATCTCGCTGGATTGCTGCAGTTTCGCTTAATATAATTCCTCAAATATGATAACATTATACTATTATAAGCCGTTAAATCGGAGACACTTATAATTAGACCTCTGCACGTGCGACCATACTGCGACAACGACAACAACACCGTCGGCACCCGTAGTCGGCGCTTATAATATTAATATAAACGTTTTTTTTTTTTTTTTTTTTTAAAGCGCCACGAGCTTGTAATATAATAATAATTTAACGTGTGCGCTAGGCCGCCGTCACACATTAGTACATCACACCTATATGACCTATTAATAGGAACCAAGTGTCGGACTCGGGCCGATCACGTGTCCGCTCCGACACACTTATACATCGCCGCGCGCGACGGACGTCGTCGGACGTTTTGTCCAGCCACGCGCGTTAAAGGCCAAGACGTGTGGACCGTTTACATTATATGTATATACATAATACATAAATATACGACACTCGCCGGCGCGATAACGTCGCAGTGTCGCGTGTATAATATTATTACCGTACGCGCACACCCACACAAACACGCGCGCGCGCACTCGGAACCGGATGATGGTCGTGCCGCGAGCGAGAAGGGACGCCCTTCCGGTTTTCAACGCTATTTGATTTTGTTTTTTTCGGTGGTGGGGGGGCGGCCGTCGTCGCGGCGTGGGGCGTCCGGACGGCGTTTGCCGACGTACGGCCGCCGGTCGTCCACGCGCCACGGCAGTCGTCCGGCTCACGTCGAACACGTAGCGCACACGTTCACCCGCGTCTTTTAATATAATATACGCACACCGCCGCCGACAACAAGTGGTCAGACCGTCTCCTTAAAGATAAAACCGCAAACAAGGGACCGGAGCACGTGACCCCCTCCTCCCACCGCCAGCATCCGAACGCCGTCGCCGTTTATATAATAATATTTTCTTCATATTATTTTACATCCGACCGCCAAAGTGGCTAACCACAACCATCATCACCATGACCTGCGGTCCGTCGCAGCCGCCGCTGCCGTCGCGTATCCGGACACGCGGCCCAACGATTACTTGGGCTACTGCGACCCGGCCGCCGTCAACCTGTGGCGCATGGTCGTGCCCCGCGGGGGCGGTACTGCCCATCACCCAGATTCCGTCGCACCGTATCAGCCGCCGACCACGGCCGCCGCCACCGCCGAGCCCCCCCATTGGGGCTACGGACCGTGGAGTTCGATGCCCGCGCCGCCAACGACTTCCCGGCACCATCTGCAGCAAGGCGTCAAAAGGCATTTCACCGAGAGCGACGATTGCGACGATGCGTTTTCCGAGGAGTCCAGCAAAGACCAGTAAGTATATTATATATAGTCCAGGGTCGTATTACGCCTAGGCCGGCAAATTTTTGGGGGCGGAAAAATTTGTAAGAAATGGAAAAAAAATCATATAAATATTTACTACATTTTTTTTTTTTTTTTTTTTGGGAGGGGTAGAAACAGCATATTTAAAAGGGCCTAGGGCGGCACCTATTCTAAATCCGGCCCTGATATATACACTTGTAATATCCACATCACCCGTCTTCAAAGCCCTCAATAAATAATCCGTTAGTACCGATTTCGAGTAAATTTTTATAAATTTTCAAATCTTATAATTTTAGATTTTAATATAAAAATATAAAATTATTGCCCACACGGAAATCGTGTTAAAAAAAATTAATATGAACATTTTTACCTTATTTTTAAATTGGTTTACTTATAATTTTATTTTAAATTTTCACATAGTTGTTCTTCACCCGGAGACGGTACCGACACGCCTCACATGCTCACCCGGAAAAAACGCCGGGGCATCATTGAAAAGAGACGTCGCGACCGCATCAATACCAGCCTGTCCGAACTCAGGCGGCTTGTGCCAACGGCGTACGAAAAACAGGGTTCGGCCAAATTGGAAAAGGCCGAAATCTTACAACTCACTGTCGATCATTTGAAAATGATCCACGCAAAAGGTAAATCACTCGCTTACAAATCATATTTGTTGTAATATTATTATTTATTAGTATAGGTAATAAAATATCAAATTTATATTAGACTTACCTCACAATATGTTCTTAAAACATTTTGATTTTCTACTTAGCCACTTAGGTCAGGTTAACTCCTTATTTAACTCTTTTTATTCACTCTCGACAGATTTGGTATATTATATTACATGTTTAATAATAATGTAGTATAATAATTAGGTATAAGGGTTGGGCGTCCAGTCGTTCGTATTGTTAGTGTTTAAAATATAATAATCGTAGTATACGATATCATAATATTGTATTTTCGGCTGATTTTCCGGTCGCATATCCCATTTACGATTTGTCATTGCGCGAGTACATTAAATTATATTTAAACAGTATAGTTGTCTTCGTCGTCAACTGTTATACGCCACTACACCACAGTACACCTGTCTCTCGCCGACTTCCCGTCGCAGTGGCATAATATTAAACAAAAGGTGTATACAGTGTACATGCATAACTACTTACCGCCGGCAAAGGGTTATAGTACGATGTATATAAGTATTCAGTCTATATATTAACTCCACATATCCTGTTTCTCGACGGCAAGTGCCCGCCGTAGTGGAACACGCGCGGCATACAACCATAATACTTAATACATTTTATCACCATTATAATACGCAACGATGACGGTGTCACACGTCGTGACCATAGACAACTGCGTTTTAATGATACATTTTTTTTTTTTTTTTTAAAAAAATCTTCTTTTCTTGTATAGGTTTGGATTTAACGACTAGACTCAATGTCGACATAGTTCATTAATAACGATCTAGATATTATCTACATACATGCTTTGTACATAGGTATATGATTATGCAATATAGCGTGTATATTAAGATTTACAGCAGACAAAACCTATAGGTAAAGTCGGTATATAAGCTATAATAGATTAAATTATTTTATGAAAAATAATTTTTAATATATTTTTATTCGACGCGGTCTAGTCAAACTTTCGTGTTATAGACGTATAGGCGATCAGGTGTTTTCGATCGTGTGAATTTAGACTTTTATAGCGGTTTTGGCTCGTGCCCTCGTATAAATAGTTAACTCACTTATATTATATATTTTTTTAATTTAATGGTCAAAAATAAATCGCAATATCCCGAAGGGGGTGGTAATACAGACAGATTATACACCGTATATAGTATATAGACATTACCGTGAGAACGTGATTCCGTGTCAGCTGCCCCTCGTCGGTCGCAAATCGGCGCCACCCTTTTCCCACGATTCGCCACCAACCACTGCCGTTTTGACGAGCATCGTACTTTGGACGGCAACCCCCGCGTACGCGTATATTCATTATACGCAAACACCGCCGATCACACAACGGTTTATTGTTTGTTATTACTTATTAGTATTATTACCATTATTACCCGCAAACTCGTAAATCGGCCGTGAAACGATATCGTGGGAGTACCCAATACCCGATAACAATCTTTAAACAAATATAATATTAGGTATATTATATAAAATAAAATATTAAAATAATTTTGCCTAGCCCTGTGTTCCAAAAATTAAATACATTATTTATACTTAACTTTACAAATGTTACGTAAATATGTCTAAAAACTACCTTAAGGTGCTACGTGTGTATGCGATAATGTTTATTTAATTAACGATGTTTAAAAATAATCGTATTTATTAGGCACACCTGACCTCCCAAAAATAAAAGGTTAAACGGTTAGTTTCCTATAACTGCAATAATGTAGCCAGATAAGCTATAAGCCTGCGTGATCATATTGTATATGTATAAATTGCTTGTTCACGGTCAATTAAATTACAATTAGTGGTGGGAAGTTTGACCAAGTTTTTTTATAAATGAATGATTGCGGGTCATGTTGTGGTTTATTATGATTCCATTTTTAGTAATAATTTATAAAACCAATTTAATAGGGGATATGAATAACTACGTACAGTTCCTATACTGTTTATACAAGTATATGTTATAGAATATATTATAAACATAATATAATAATCAATCATATTATGTTCAATAAAATCCGTCACGGATATATTTACTTATAAATATAGTTATTATAACTTTGTAAATTATGTGTTAAATCAAATTATTATACCGCAAATACTATAAGAAATACGTTAGTACCTATACTATAGTGATTTTAAAATTCAGAATTTAGATTTTTGATAAACGATAAAGTAGCAAATCACAAAATATAACATTACGCAGTGATTAATAACGTGGTCTGTTTTTTCTTCTCGTTTAGGTCTAGACACGTTGGCCTACGATCCGTCCAAGTACGCGATGGACTACCACAACATCGGGTTCAGGGAATGCGCCAACGAGGTGGCCAGGTACTTGGAGTCGGTGGAGGGCATGAGCGGCCGGGACCCGCTGCGCGAGCGGCTGTTGTCGCACTTGCAGTACTTTGCGGCGCAGCGCGAGTACGCGGCCAAGTCGCCGGCCGCCGCGGGACACCACAACGTAGCACCGCCGCCTCCGCCACCAGGTTGGTACGGCGGTCATCACGTCGGAGCGCCGCCGCCGCCACCACCCCCGCCGCCGCCGCCCATTCCGCCGGCGCATCATTACCCGTCAACGACGTCACCTCACCAACAACAACAGCAGCCACCGTCGCTGACCCTCCCTCCGCCGCCGCCGCCGCCTAGCCACAACAACAACAATTACGAGACGTCGGCGACGGCCGCGGACGGCATCAAAGCTGCGGCCGAAGCGGATGCGACCGGCCTCACCACCCTGTCGTCCGTCCCGGCGGACTATCACCATCACCACCACCATCACCAACAACAGCGACAACAACACGAACAGCAGCACCACCATCGCGGTCGCGACGACTACCAGCACCAACACCAGCACGGCGGTGGTGCCGGCAACCAGTTGCACAACTTGCAGCCCGTTCAACCGGCGCCGCAGCCACCGTCGGGCTATCACGACGATGCCGCCATGCACCAACAGCACCACCACCAACAACAACAGCAGTACCAACCCGATACGTCCGTTTCCGCGCAGATGAAACCGTATAGGCCTTGGGGCGCCGAAGTGGCGTACTAAATATTAACCCTCAAAAGCGGTTTTACTCCGCTCATCTCGTTAGTACCTATTGACAATAAGTGGCATACGTACTATGTATTATATTGTGTATAGTATGTGACGACTTACTGAGAGTTTTTCCCTATTCTGAAAATATGTTTTTATTGTGAATTATTACCTATAATTATTATCATGGACCGTATTCTAGTCAACGACCCTTAACCAAAGCCATTTTCGTTTTTTTGTACTTATACATAATATATTATAATATTATAGCAATAGTTATACCTATAATACTAGCAAATACGATATATCGGCCGACCCGCCCACGCATTATTGTTTGGTGTTCTCTATTCATCATTCACATGATATATTGAGTCATTAAATAGTAAATGCGTTGTGAGGGAATGCAATCGATGAGCGATATTTTTTTTTAAGTTTTATTTATATATTTTTTTATGTATATTTTAAGAGTTTTACACACGGAGAGTTGTACGTATTTTGGAAACGTAAAATAATCTAATACTTATATTATTTTTATATAATATGATATTTATAATGATTATATTTTTTACGATATGATAAAAAATTATTTGTTGATGTATTGTTTTGTATACTTTACACAAAAATATAATACATATTTTCTGAAAATTGAATTTTTTTTTTTATTTACTATTCATTGTCACATCTTGTACCTACCTAATCTATTATATTATATTACGAGTAGTATATCTAAGGTATGTCTAAATAAATAACTGCAGGTAAGAACTTTGAATCACAAATATTTTTTAATTTTCATTAAAAAAAACAATAAACTATTGATATAGCATATTATATGACGAACCCTATGACGTCATTAGCTATGAGAATCAAGATGATCGTATATCATATTGCACAGCAGCAGCTAGTATACATCACAAAGATCGAATCATTACATAGTTTATTATATAGCTGCTTTGATTACTTCGAAGGCGGGTTGTTACACACCAAGCATTAAAAAATATATACCACTATTGTGTTCGAATCTGTTTTCAATAATATTTCATAAAGAGAGGATTAGCTTGGCTCGTTTGAAAATAAAAAAAACATATTACGCATTTACGTGCATATATATAATATGTAATATGTATACTATTTGTGCTATTCTTTTGAAGCTTTACGCGGCGTTACGTCGGTCGCGTGTCTTTCTCATTAGTCTAAACTTGTTAAGGGCCGGTAATCCCGAAAAAGCAACGACGTATTATTAGCTATTTTTTTTTTTATTTTCAAACAAATAAATGAGTTACTCCCGTTTTCGAAATAGTAAACTAAAGGTTGTTTTTGTTGTCCGGGCAGTCATTCTCGGAGGGTGGCGGCGAACCGGTTATTACTTGTGTATGTAAATTTCTCACGTTAAATCCCTTCATTATAAAAATTGCACGCTTTTACTATTTAAATATAAGTAAAAACATTTTGCAATAATAAAGAGCAAAACATACAGACCATAGGTATATGAATACACAATCACTTATAGTTTTATTTGCTATTTGCATGTATCTCGCCTGATAAAAAAACCGACACATTTAATATGCAACAATTCAACGAGTGTCGTCGGGATAAATAGAACAATATTTTTACCATGCATAAATTGCAACTTTAAAAAATATATTTTTTAACATCCAAATAAGTAAGTATACATATTATTGATAGTATGCGATTTAAAAATTTTATATTAACAAACTCAAATCATTATATTAACACAAATTTAGTTTTAAAAATAATACAAAATATAGGTATTTTTTTATTATTAGGCATCAATTTTTGTTGATTACGTATATTGCATAAAAAAAAAAATCTACATATACAATATTTTTCTTGCATAGGTATTACCTATTATGACTAACGCATCTATTTCATTGTCTATATATTAGGCTTTAGCGCATTAATTTCCAATTTTTTAGTGTTCCTAATATGTACTTTCATATTATTATCTACAAAGTACATATAAATCAAGAATGTATATTTCATCATGGTTGTATAAAATCGAGTTCTCAATTTGAATTTCAAAATTCATATTATAATTAGAGCACCACTAAAATTTAAATGTAATATTTTAATTTAGTTGCATCTTGCATATTATACATTACTACATTAGTGTAGCTCGCTTGAAATTTATAAGAAATTAGAGTCTGAGCAGTGAGCGTATATTATATTAATATTTTTTGTCTCTACATCGAAATTGACGAAACATATAGCTAACAATAATAATTACTGAACCAGGTTCAAATTATTTGACTTTGAACTTTTTACTATTGCACTCTTGATTAATAATCAATAAATTGATGTTTGGGCTGATTATATTATTTAAATTTATAATATATATATATATGTATAGGATATACACATATTGTAAACTACCAAACCGTGTTAATTGTTCAATATTATGTCATATGTGTTTATACTATAATAAATACATATAGAAAGATTTTGTTTCATTTGTCGTATCTAGCGTAGCTATACAAGTAATAATTATTATTATTCATCCAGCGTATCCTCATTAATCGTCGATCGTAATTAAAATGGAAAATAATTGCATATTAATTACTAATTTGGGAATAATAATTATCATATCGATTTCGGGGACCATGCTGCGTCTGTATATACGCATATATATATATATTATATTATTATATACATAAATTAATAATATATGTACGTTGTATGATATGATATACTAACCAATTACCATATACAAATATAACCATTACACGTGAGCGATATTTATAATAACTAATATCTATAAGTTGGATTGCACTTAAATTATTACGAGGATCTATCAGATTTCCATGTCGGTAATCATAATATCTTCAGTGTTTACCATATGATATACAGGTACAAACGTCGACAAAATATATTTCCGACAAAAGTGACCGATATATTTGGGATAACATCCTTTAATTCTGACATGCATAATATTATAGTTTATAATTAATATCGCGATGGCGTATAACACTTACAGTTATACATAAATATAATATTATATGAACACGACTCGCTGGGGACTTGCGGATCGCGCGCGCACGATTATATTATACGAGTATACAGCATGCACAATGTACGATAACATTACAATATTTTATGATGTTTAATATCATTGCCTACGCGTGTACTAAGCCCAAACTCGTAAACAATTATATGCACAGACAGAAATATGGATTATTATCAGTTCGTAAATGTCACATAATTCGATCGTTCCGGTGGTTTACGATACGAGCGCGTATACGACAGTTGGACGGTAATAATTGAAAATGCTGCACCGCGTCAAGTCATCGTAATACGCCGTCTGCAGTCGTATACTGTATTATCATATTATAAGTGTTTTATAATAAACAGTCCAGTGTTACAGTGCACAATATTACGCGCGAGCATGAGTCTGGCCGATTGCACAATTGTTTGTGTAAGGGACACGGGCAATTGACCGCGCCGTGTACGTACGCGTCGTGTGTGCACATACAAGAGTTATTTATAGGAGGGCTGCTGACCAATGTCCACTCGGTGGCAACAACGACCCTAAGCCGGCCCATCGCATAATATAACATTATATAATATAATATAAGAATAACAATAATATGTATATATACAAGCACTTCGATTTGTTCACTCTCGAGCCGCCGATGACCGCGGGACTTATACCGTGACATGTGCAGCAGCCGATGCTTGCCGTTTTGTGCATGGCGCGAAGGAAGTATAGATAACACTGCCGATCGCGGAAAATCGCGACTCGACTTTTGTCCAAATAAAATGGAAAACAATCGTCATAAAAACATTCGCGAATGCGTGCAACAATGATCGTTTAATGCATCCCCAGCGAATTGTAGCGGGCTCGCGTTTAATGTGCCATATTTTTTTTTTCGACCACCCTACATGCATAATATATACACACGTAGACGAGTAGCTATAGTAAACACTGCATCACACCACCGGAGAACTGTGCAGTGTGACTTTGGGACCGGACGATACGATTTATGCATACACGACAACATAATCGACGTATTGGATGTCAGATGTAATATTATTATTATTATTATTTTTTTTTTTTTAGAAAACCATTAAAAGGCGAGTAACGCAAATAAACGCATCGCGGCTCATCGAACACGTCACAATCCAATATATTTAATTGCTTTTTGTTGTGGCGGGCAGATACATTATTGTTATTGTTATTATTATCATTGTAATGCGTTTCGTTGTGCGTATTACTACCATTATTATTATTATTATTTATCAATATCGTTGCCGTGCGACGGACGGGAGATAGCGATGAGTGCTTGCGCTGCTCATATGCAGTTATAATACGCATCATATTGTATTCTTTACGGCCGGCTATAATGGACAGATAGTATAGGTACCTAGGCCTATTACAAAATACACTGAAATATATAACAAATAACAATGATATTTTACTGTTATTATACTACGCGCCAACTGCAGATGCATTTGTGCTCCAAAAACGATAAACGGATTATTAATGGAATATGGATATTGGATATTTATACCTATATAGGCTATATACCGTAAAAATGTGTTATAAACTTATATATTATATTCAGTACAATGTGGATACGAAATGTGTTGCCAAAATAACCTGTTCGTAGGTATATGATATTATGCGATGTCCACTATATTATTATTAACTTTAAACGACAATAGGTACCTATTATCTTTTTTTCAATCAAATGGTCAACAAATTATATATTCCGTAGAAATTTTACGAACAATGTTGTAGATGTGGACTGACTTATAATTCGGCATTATATATGACAAAATATAATTATTTAGGTAACTATAAAAAAAAGACATTAAAAAAATTTGATTATGCATTATTTTATTATTTAAATTGTGTGTATTTTTGAATTTTAATTAAGATGAATAATAATTAATTATTGATTTGTATAGTATTTTAACTGAAATTAATAAATGAAAAAAACAACTTTGGAACCGAAACTTATCGAAATCGTATATTAAGTTATAATTTTCTTTTCTTTACAATATTGCGTCAATAATTTATGAATTAATACCTGCAGCTATTTTACCTAGATTAAAATCAATTTTATCAAAAGTACCATATACTACATAAATATAATGCTAAAACACTGATAAATGTTTGATAATGATACATACTAATAATTAAAACAAAAAGTTTTCAAAATATTATAGAAATGTAGAAGTATAATCAATAAATTTTAATTATTATAAATATATTCAAAAATTCATTATTATTTACAAAAAATAATATGAATAAGAATAACCATTCGTTTTGTTTTATGAAAAACTAACCATTTCGTTTGAATCCAAATTTTTATATTACCAATTGCTCATGTATCGACAATCGGACGTTAACGAGCACACATGTCGCTCAATCAATCGACAGTCGATCATCAATCAATCATGACGATTTCCTGTTCCGCATGCTCAGTTCAAATGCATCTTCATCACTTTACACGTTTTACTAGATAAACTAAACCCCAAGGGGTTTTAAATTTAAAATTATAGTCGCTTGTTATTAGCTTAATACAAATAGTGACGATTAAATTTTATTCTGCAGTTTCTAGATTCATACTATCCATATCAAATATTTTTTAAACTTTATAGTTGTACGGTGATGTGTGATTTTTTTTTATTGATAAATATTTTTAATAATATTTAAATGTGTTCCTTTTATTACTTTTATTTTTCTAATAGTAGTTGCTCGATGACATAAATTAAATTTTATAAAATTTAAGAAATATTCCGTTGTAGGTAATTATTTCAAAAAATCATTTTTTTTTTTTTTAATAAATACCTTTTGATTTTTAAAATGTTAAAAACGCATCTCTAAAACATCAACCTATATACTTGTATATTACAAACACTAACATTAAAACACTCAAAATTATAGTTGACACTGAGTAATGAGTATTATAAAATGTTATTTTTAATGAATGTTGTTCTCTAATTATTTTAAAGCATAATAAAAACAATATTTCACTATACTAATAAAATATTTATAGAAAAGTAAACAAGTTTCTATTTTATATTTTAAATTTACATGTGTATTTGTAAAATACAGTCAATACAGGAAATTATTAAGTTATATTTTCTCCGATAAAAAAAAAAACTATGATTTATTGTAAAGGCATTGCCACATTGAACTAAAAAATATTAATGTGTAACAGTACAATCGGATACGAAATACATTGCAGAGATAGAAATTGAAAAATGAATACAATGTGGTATATTATACGGCAGTAAATTTTTTTATACTTTATTTTAGGGTAAAAATTCTATTTTAAATTGATTTTATGATTTTTGCCCTCTTTAAATCGAGAACGATATCACTGAATTCCGCGGTTATGGAGTTTAAAATATAAATGTCAATTTCCTGTTCCGCGAGAAGGACCTTTATGACACTATATAAGTCAATTCGTTCTGGTCGTGTCCATTCATCATTTGAATGTGGAAAACACGGGCCTACAGAACAATGCATTTAAAATCGGTCAAAATAACATTTCGAGTTATGATTGTCCAATTGTTGTTATTATATTATACTCGATAATAATTATAAAACTTTGAGAAGGGATCTGTTCACGAGTAACGGATAAGGGTCCGGTCGACCGTGTCCGCAAATTGTGGACAAGTGCCAAGTGAAAAAAAAAACAATGTCAAGTGAATTAAAATTCAAAAATCCAAATGATAGCGTTACACAACTCCCTTCAATATTTAAACCAAGCGTAACTGTTAAATAAAAAAAACAACTAATATAGATATGAATAATATAAAATATTAGCACCGTAAAATATCCTAAAGACTATTATATCATTTAGTGTAGCTAACTTATACATTTTCCTATTTTATTGTATATGCGTATTGAACAATGTTGGACAATTAGAATTGTACAAAGACTTATAGAAAATTTAAATTATTACATATTTATCATTTCTAAATGTATATATATATAATTTTATGAGATTATGGTACAATGATGGTATAGTAACAATTTATTAATACCTATATATTTATCTATAAGAACATTAAGAACTAAATCTACCTTTATATTTTTTAAATTTTTTTCTTATTTATAACACCTTATATTATATTATAGATTCAATGTGTACCTATACTATAAGTACAGTCCATATTGATATTATAATATAATATAGTCTAGGCCGTACCTGGGGGGTTTGAGGATTCAACCCCCCCCAGGTACTATATTAAATTACCTATAAAATATAATAATAAAATAAGAACACAATATTTTTTAGCTTAA
>VUJU01000206.1:67617-122126 GCA_009835225.1 Aphis craccivora | reverse complement strand
CGAAATTAATTTCTAATTACGGCCTTGAATATAGTATAGGTATATGTAAGTAGGTAGAGTAGATTGATACTAAGATAAAATATGACTTTTATTTAATAAACTCACTATTAATTGAAACATTGTTATGAGTCTATATTATTTTAGCTGATTTCTAATACTATTTGTGTTATTATTGTTATTATTTCAATATGATACATTGATACTACTGTTAAAAAAAGTTTTAATTATATTTTTACTATAGAATAATTATTACTCAATGCACATATGACTCAAGTTAATGATTTATAACGAAAATATCGAAAAATTTGATTTTATAATAGTTACAAGTATACAAAGGTCCATTACCATTAATATAATTGTTATATAAAATATATATAATGTGTTTTGTGAATTACACATCATAATCAATTGATTGTACTGTTATTAGAGTATTGGTTCGAGAAATTCACCATTTGTTTTATTCGTAAAAAAAATACTCGGCATAACACATGTCACAAATATATACAAACGACATTATTTTTGGACCATTACATAAAAATTATATAGGTTTCATATTATATTGTTATTATTCCAATGACCCAACAACTTTTTACGTGCACTTATAAACTGACGCTTGATTGCAATGACGCGACGAAATATTATATAAAAAGTGACTTTCGATAAAACAAATATATATAGTTTTGTATATTGTATATAAATAGAACCCACGTTAATGCATAACAAAAAAAAAAAAAAAAACGAGTAGAATTATGACTGAAGTTTTGTTATAAAAAATCCAATGTATTCCCATGAGACGATGCGATTTGAAAACTCTATCGAGTTAAGTATAACGGATTACCTACGTATCCTATTCGTATATAATAAATATTAATATGATGTATACTCTTTTGTTACACCAAGCATCTAATCGAATTAACAGAAATAATCGAATAAGAATACATTATAAATTATAATTTATAATACATAATATGATTTCATAATCGGAAAAAGGAAAATGGCGATCGAAATCGGGAAGGTATAGTGACGAGAAAATATTTCAGGGACAAATAATGGACGTACGCACACACGAAATATATATATATATATATGTTGTCGATGTTGCGTACTTAACGTGTACGAGCGGCATTGTTATTGTTGTATTATTATTAAATATATTATATTTGATCGTGGCACGTGTCCTGTGCAGCGGTTCCCACGTGCCACGCCGGTGCCCCTTTTATTTTTCTCGGACACGTGCGAAACGGTTTCTCTCCCGTGAGAACTACACGCCCTTCCCCTCACTCCGCACCGCGATTACTTGGCCCTGAACACATAGCCGGAGGGATGCCGCGACCCGCTGCAGCAGTGGGTATACACTACTCACTGTACCACGCGGTATCAGTTGGTTCTCCGGAGTCGGTGCACGATGACCGCGTTACGGACCATAGTCGGTGCTTGCAATAAATACGTCAAGGTGAGTAGACATTAATTATAATTTGTACTAAATACTAAAATATACACTATAATATCTATAAATTACAATTCTAATAATAATAACAATTATTTATACGACGTACAATAAATATAGTATTAAGTATTTTTTTTTTAATTTATCTGTCTGTATGTAGTTAGCTATATGTTGACTGCTATACAGATACGTAAATGGGAGAACTCGTTAATACACAATATACACATGTCTTTACAAGTATAGAGTATAGTGCAGGACACTTCGTACATCTTGTGAATCTAATAAAAGTATACTTTAATAAAAGTATAAACTATAAAATGTTGATGGCTTTACTTGTCTCTAAAAAAAAAAAGTGGACCTTGGAACTTTGGAGTGTGTTTTATATTTTTTATACCATCTGCATATATATGTACCTATATAATGTATAGTAAATAGTAAATATGTCACATATTCAGTGTACCTATTATACATCTGTGACGCATTTAGCCCGGATGGCAGACTGACGTAAGGGCGCTCCATTAGACGTGTCCAATTAAAATTACGATTGTATATTATGTACAATAAAAACTACTGGGTTTGTGTCGAGAAATAGTTTGAGATTCCGAACGTGACTTTAGTGTATTTGGTTGTGTGATTGGGGAAAAACGCAAAAAGGCTAGAAAATAATAACAAGACGGTCGTCTAGAGAATTGAAAAAGACGTTTTCAATAAGAGAAGCGATTTTATATAGCCTAGCTATAGGTTATATATATGTTCTCGAGGATACCAATAATACCCAATAGAAAAAAATGACTATACAGTTGGTTTTGTAGGTCGACATAACAATATAATATTGCATGTGTGTTACGGGGTAGAAAACCGCAGAGCGTGAGTGAATTTGGAATTTGAGATTATTGAATATATTTTCAATTTCCGGTGTTAAATTTTAACATATATTATATTTAAATTGGTTTGTTTAAAAATGCTTTATTTAAAGTTTTAAAGTATGAAGTGTAGACATCATATTTTTTTAATTAAGTAGCAATACTTTTTATTATAATTAAATTTTACAAAATGTAACTAATTAAATAATAATTGTAAAAATAATTTACTTAAAAATTAAAATATAATACTAGAAACTTTTTACCTTGAAAATGTTTAATATAGACTGTACTGAAGGGCCTGGCATAAGTAATATAAATAAATATTAACTACCTACAATATTATGTAAAAATAATATTTATTGTAATTGATTAGAATTTGTTTCATTCATACAGGTATACTGCGAGTGTATACCATTAATTATATTTATTCATATTTTATTTCTGTACGGCTTAGAATTATTATGACACCTACTAATAATTTATAACTCATATTGTATATTGTGGAACATTTCACTAACTGTAATTACTAGCACAATATATTCCTGAATAACAAAAAAGTTTACGACTAATAATTTTTAATACATATGAATTTCAAAATTATTATTAATAAAAACATAATATATTTTTCATATCCATGAGAATAAGTTATTTAAAGTTTAGTTTTGAATTTTGCTGTATTGCAATCTGTTTTTTTCAAAAATGTTCAGTAAAAACAACGTCTTTAAAACAAAATAATGAACAAAATATACTAAAATGTACTACTTAGTTATATGGACTAAATCAAAGTTAGTAATAGCTTATAATAACTAATATAAAATTATTATTAAAAATTAAAAAACAAAAAGTATTTATTTTCCTTCCTTGGGGAATTAAAAAGTAAGTAATCATACTTTTGTGTAATATTATTTAACCTAGGTTAAATTTAATAAGTATATAATATTATGGTTTATATATGCAACTATTAATATTATTTCTATGTAGACAATGGTGAATAGACATATATTTTTAGGTTCTGAGGAATATTTATGGAATAAATAATTACGATTGTTTTTTTTAAATTCATGAATAAAGTAGAGACTTGAAATATTCAATAAATATTTACATAATGGTATATTTTCAAATCATTTAGACTAATTCTTGTCAGTAGATGTTTATAGACATTTGAAATATAAACTTTTAGTTTTTTCTTCGATTAAGTTGTTAAAATATTTGTTCCTAGATCAAAAAGCTTTAAATATGATGCAAGGTTTTTCATAAGAAATTTTTACAACAGTTAAAAATAATGAAAGTGCTTAGACATAATTTATTTTTACAGATCTTTTATATATAATTCAACAAAATTATTTTTTTCTTTAACAAAAAGTAACAATTTCAGTTAGTTTGTTCCAATAAAAAAAGTATTAATTGTAAAATCTTAAATCTTTTTATAATGATGAATATTATTATTATCTTCATACAGTGTTATTTTTAAACTACCAAAATTAACTTTAAACTATTATACCATGCAAATATGCAATAGGTATTCACTATATTTTAAAGTTCTAATGCATTAGTTAATACTTAATAGTAATAGTAGGTAGGTATAGCTCTAAATATGATTCAATATTATAATCTTTATAAAAATATGTATACGTTGTTTATGGTAAAACTAATTCATCTTACCATATCACTAATACAAATATAAATTAATTAAATTTGTATAATTATAATATAAATGAAATATAAAATATTTTTAAAATACAGAGTGTCTGCTGAGAATAGTTTTTCATATATCTATTATTCAAATTCAACATAGTAACGTTACAGTTATCTACTTACTTAATGACTGTAGATACATAATTAAAATCAACTATAAATCGGAGCAAGTTCCCGATTGTTTTATATTAGTTCTGGATAAGAAGATTGCAAAATAAATACAATAAACTAGTAATGAAAAAAATCTTGTTGTCAAATTGATAAATATTGTGTTTTAATGAAATGGTATCAATGAAAATCCCTTATTTATATGTTTAAAGTGAAGCCCGTATTTTTAGATTTAATAAACGTTGTCATCTTAAAATAAATTTAAACCAACAACTTTTGAATATTGTATACTGAATAAGTACCATAGACTTTCAAGTCCAAACCACGAGGAAAAAATTGTATTTTTAACACTTACAGTATAAAATAAAAAAATGTATCACATATTTTTATTATTAAGTTTATTTTATATGTATAAAAAAAACATTTTAAGTATGAAAAATAAAAAAACCAATTCTTTAAAAAGTTATATTTTGAACAAATTACAATGGTTATATTATTTTTTCTCGGAAGTATAGTAATACATTGTATGTAAATCAAATACTATTCAAACTATTTGAAATTGGATTTCTCAGAAAAGAAAAATAATCATTAGAATAACCTAAGAAAATCCCAATGAAGTTCTATGTAAATTTTATTTTCATTTAAAAAACCATTCTTGATTATTCAAATGATGTTTTAATATTAACCTGAAACAATCTTTCTGCAAAATACGCATACAATACAATTATAATTGAAGTAACTTCACAACGTACCTTTACTGTATAGACTACAACTTAATATCATTTTTTATAAAAAATATTATTATTAACTATTATTATTTAAATATTAAGACTCATAAGTCATAACAATATTTTATTACAACCTTATAGCTGTACCTATAGCCTATAGCTATATGCATTTTTCGACGGTAAAAAAAAAAAAATCTGGACCTAAAATCAATATTATCATATAATATTTAGTTAAAAGTTAGAATATAATAATTTTTGTAGCACCTTGTCCAAATATCAGACACGATATCATAATTATTCATCATATTGTTACAAAACCATAATATAAATTATATATTATTATATTATATATTATGTATTAAGTGATATTAGTGCTATAAAATTCAGAAACACTATTAATAATAATTATTTTGTGTACTAAAATTGGTCTTTTAAAGTACTGTGTTTTAATTATGGTTTAACTAATAGTTAACTATTGAAATTATTATTATATTGTATGTAAATTTAAAAAGTATTAAAACTTCAGTATTTACTTTTCCTAAACACGTACCTTTATATTACACACTTATTTGCCATTTATATTGTTATACAAAATAATTACCTAAGCCATTTTTTAAAAAAATGTACGGACAATTTTTCTTTCTTTTCAAACTTAAAAATAAGGAAAGTCGATTAAAATTAAGCTCTTTTAGAATACTGTATATTTTTAATTTTAAAATGTTTATCTTTTACTACAATATACTATACAGTATACATATATAGTAATGTATAATATATATTAAATACAGCGTATTAAACTTATATTATGTTTTAATACATTATACAACCATACAAGTATACAACTTAAGAATGTACTACTTACAAATAAAAAAACATGAATTTCGAATATTTCAATCAATTTGAAAATTTATATTAAAATTCGTGAAATATTGCTGTAAAATGACATCGTAACTTATTTATTTACAATGGTATCTATAATTTAAGTAATTCAAAATTTAAATCAAATTCAATGTAGATTAAATTTTAAATTGCAAATAACATGTATATATATCAAAGCATTCAGGTCGAAAATGTAACATAATATATAAATGTAATTTTCACCCATAATATTTACCCTCAAACATTCTTTGTAATTACCGTTATACATTACTTCTACTAAAGCTATTTATCTCTGCAAGGTTTAGTATATAGTAAAAGTTCTTTAGTATACTGTCAAAGCATATTAAGTTAAATGTACAATGCCTTTACGTATATTTAATATTAACTATAACCGTAGGAGAGCACGGCAATCATTCTTTTAGTATTAGTAATATAGTAGAAACACAATTTGATTTAAAATTTCAAGTTGTATAAAAACTAAAACACAATATACAAAATGAAACTATAAATTAATAATATAGTTAATTTTCATATTATTATTTTATATCTTCGTCGGCATAAACAATTGGATGAACATGATAATATAACTTTGTAATAAATATTTTAATACAAATAAGAAAACAAATTAGAACATTATATTAAATTTGATTGGACAGCGGTAATAAATTTGATGGTGATACAAATTTATGAAGAGTTATATAAAAGTTATAAAGTTATACTTTTATAGTTATATTTTATTATTTACAAGGTTATTCAGTATTTATTTGACTGAGTGAGTCTAAGTGAATAAAGTTATTGAAAAAAAATAATAAAGTGTGTAAAAAAATGATTTAAATACCTAAATGATTATAATGGAAACAATATAATATTTTTAGAAAGAATTTAAATGCTGGTTGTTATAGCAATATAGCATCAATTTGATTTAAATATTTTATTTTTGTTTTATCTTTAGAGTGATAAGAATACTTAATGGGAGTAGTATAATTTTACAAAATAATATTATTTTTAGATAATATATTATTATAATTTATATGTATGATATATTATAAAACGTTTTAAAACATATAAATTCAATATTGTATTATTGAAAAAATAAATACAATTTACGGCGCATTTAGATGCAAACCATTCTATAGTCGCATATTGGAATAGCGATGTATCAGGCGAAGTTAGTGTATTTTTATCTCCATCAGTTTGCCCCTTGCGAATAATTAAGTATCGTTGGGATGTAAAACATTTGTATAGGTACGATTTGAATATTGTATAATATTGAATAATCAATTTTTCCCGTGCTAGTTTCGAAATCCGTGATTTCAATCACGTTTATTTTGTTTTTGGTGCGTTTTAGCGTTATGCCACTTGTTATAAAATAGATCGAACAAGCTGCGTTCATGGAAGGTGAAATTATTAGCGTAAGCTGCGTTTACGCGGGAACGAGAAATATTTTTTCTTTATTTTTACTGTTTCGTCATTAAACACATTACCTAACCGCCGTTTGACGCCGTACCCCGGCTATAAAGATAATAAATTTAATAATTACCGAAATGCGTGCACTGGGGCAATATATAAAAATCGTGAAACCATTTGCGGGCCACTATAAATCATTAACGATTTTTCAGCCGTCAATTACGCGCGCGATATATATTTTATAGGGTAAGAACCGACACTAACATGCGTATTACCTATACCTATATATATGGCTATAATATATATACCGTAGCGCATAACCCGGTTAAGTAATATTATGATATCGCGAAATAATATATTATATTTTGTGCACGCACAAGTTAAAACTTAATAACATCGTGTCCGATCGCATATATGCATATTATATTATCATACACAGTAATAATTGGTATTGTTTTAACGGGTTTATTTCCATTGCAGGCGCTGAAAAAAAAATTGGCCGTTAAACGGGACGACAGGCGACGGTGTCGGCGTCATGAACTGGTCTACGCCGTCGCCGGCGCGACACCGGTCGACGAGTTGTTGCAGCGTTACGATTATTACGACAACGAGGCAGTCGACAACATGATCAACGAATTCATCGACAACAAGCAGAAAGCCACCACCGGACACCGTCATCAGACGTCATGAGCAAAACTTCGTCACGCACAATAATATTATTGTTATATCGTTAAAGCTATATATTATACTCCAATATACAAGAGCCCATATAGCATACCTTCAGTAATCTGTATACCTACCTACACAATAATACGATAAGCACGCTTGGGCAATATGATAATTAATAATATTTCGACACTTTCGACGGTCGTGCGACGACGACTGCTGCAGTATTGCGGTGCGGCGGAATGACACTATATGGATATAAATATTATTGTTGTCAACCTTAGAATAATAACTTAAGCCGCACTTACCCACCACGGAGATTTTCGATGGGGTTTTCCGATGGACGACTGTATTCTAGATCTATATTACCTCCTCACGCTATCGCGGACATACCGCCGGTGATCGCACGCGACTCGGGCACACCACAATCGAACGAGCGCGCGAAACGTTGAGCGTTCCGACCGGAGACGGCGTTACTACTGGTGGCGGCGGTACGCTTGGTATAGTGCGGCGCGACTGCTGTGGCGGTCGCGGCGTCGTCGGTCGATAATCGAATAAGTTTATAGTGTCCGTGGGCGACCGACTGCCGCCGCCGCCGCCCGGCATGCGCCGTGAAGAGCGGCAGACAAACGCGCATGTGACGGCGCGCGCGAAATGCTGAAATACCTGATACGCGGCGGCAGGCTCGACGCGATCGTCATCAGTAGTGACGCGTGAAAAGTTATCCTCTCGTCCTCGAGCCTACTTTGTTTGTCGTTTTTAAACGGACTGAATGTATACGAATGAGAGCCGGATCGGAAAATTAACTCCGCAGAGCCGAAAAAACCGTGTAAACTTGACCACCGTCGATCGGGACCCGTATCGCCGCCGCCGAGATGTCCATGCCGATCTATACCTGCAGTATTCCGTCATGTCATATAATACACGTCATTATTAATCGTTGTACTCGTGTGTATATACTTTCTGTCTAGTAGGTCAATCGATTTCATGTACAAAATAAACTATTTATAAATCTATACATATTATTATATAGAAATTATATATTGTAACACGTGTTATAGATTTATATATTTATTAATGGACATTATAAAGTCGTTAGTGTTATTTTGATTCAAAGATTTAAAACCAAAGCATTGTATACCTATACAATTTATAATGTTTTTATGTTTTTTTTTTTTTTTTTTTTAACTAGAACTTACTTTAAGTCACGTACTAAAGAATATACTTGTATAACTTTGTAAGTACCATAATACTAAAATATTAATTAGTAATAAGTATACTACAACATTAAAAAAAAAAAATGTTTTAAATTGTATTTAAATATTAAATATATATAATATATTTTTACGGTCTTCCATCATGTAGTATACAATTAAATTACCTAAAAACTTCAAGACTTATATTTTAATCTAATTAACTATACGCTCTTTATAAAAGATTTATTTATTTAATAATTAGACGTATCAAGGGCATAAGATATAATATAAGTTAACAAGATTACAAGAATATATTAACTAGGTAAAACCAGATCGGGGTGATGTGAAACTATTATTGATTAAGTCGGTGTAACATTCTATAGAGTATGTGGTTGGTTGTGTGGTTGTGCTAGTAGGAATCAAGATGAATCGGAATTGAATTAGAGATTTGTTTCTTGTAAGATGGGTTTGGAACACAGAAGAAAACAGAAATTAATAAAATAGTAGACGTTAAAAGTACAGTTAAAAAGCGAGATGGTGAACAAAATGTCACATGGTACAGCCCCACAAAGCCGCACTGATGGAATATATCAAAGGTAGAGCGTTTTAACTTTTAAGAAGTAATGCGGTGGGTGTTAAATTTTTAATAAAAAAACCGCAAATGAAAATAACCGTTTTTGGACTCGCTAAATTTATAATTGATTACAAATAGAGATACCAAATAACAACTCCATAATTAATTATCAAACGTACCAATCATATAAACAGAGAATATATTAAAAGGAGGCCGAGGTGAAGAGAGCTATGTTATAGCCGAATATCTTGAAGAATGTTAAGTAAAGATACCAAATACCTTTATGCTTTCTGGTACAGTGACACATCTGTCACTATAATCTTCAATAAATGGTTGATAAAGTTAAGAACCAGATAGATACACACTAGTACTATTAAATATGTTAAACATTTTTACTACTTATTGTGAAATATAAACTTTCAAAATTTATCTCATATTAAAATTTTCTAAATCTAATCAATTCTTTTATGATTCAATTTCTTCCACAGTTGTAATCACTCACCCATTTTATCCTACGATTTGAGACTCTAATTATTAATAATAATTTTTAACATAATACAAAAATATTATATTAATAAATTATACTTTACTTAAGCCTATTTACTAGTATGTCATTTAATTTAATCAGTAACTAGTTTTATTTTTCAAAGTTTTCTTGTTAATTTCCATTCACTAATCACTATTGTAAACATTGTAAATATTGTTAACATAATAGGTACACCTAACTTATATATAGGCATAAACGGCCTATTTTTTTTTTTAAAGAGAGAAAACTGGATTTCCTATCCCCTAATAGTCATAATATTGAAAAAAAAGACGTGGAGCTAGATATCCATATTCCTCAAAATCTAAACAACATTTATTAAATAATAGTAAATATATTTTTATTTAATGGGGTTGGTAGTACCAACTTGGTACCTCACCTTAATTTTTAGGAAGTATTCGATAGACATATTTATATGCAATATATAAGGTCACATGCCATTTTTGTGCAAGTACAAAGTTAACTATCGTTAATAATATTACGTGGGTGGATCTAGAACGCCTGTTTAATGTACATCATGTCATTGACATTGAATTAAATAAAATAAAATATTTCGTTTTTACAAGAAATTGATTTACACCTAAAATCCTAACAAAAATATGACTATAATTATTGGATTTTAATATTCTAGCTGTTCTAAGAAAACACTGAAGGTAACGAGTAGGTATTCAAACTTGAGAATTCAATTTAAGATATTAATAATATATTATTATAACAGCTTAAAATTGTAAAGTATATTGGGTGTACAATTACACAAACAAATTGTCTAAATATTTTTAAATTAATTTAATTTTAATATTTATCACATAGTCGTATCTTGAATTACAAATTGGATTATAAAGAGATAAGTAATTCAATACTTTGTAGAGGCTAACCCACTAAATCCAGCTCTGTTAAGGTATATAAATTATTAATAAATATATATTTGTCTAGTACATCCTTTTCCATTTTATCATTACTAGATTCATTCAAGAACTACCAACACATGGTATGCAAAGACAATAATATGGTTTAGGAAAAATATTTAGTGTTCTGACACACAACTTAACATTAAAACATCGAAAAAAACACGTTCAATAAATGACAAAAAATGTTATCTTTAAGTTACATAATTGATAAGTCCATTTTAATATTGAAATCTACAAAGCTGAACTTAAATTTTCTATGTTACACATTTGTAAGATAGAAACAACACATAATATTTATTACTAATAATAAATTATATGGATAAAATATAGAATTATTTTATACCTAGCTACTTATCATTTCATAGATATTATATAGGTAACTGGTAAGTATGTCGTAGGTATATGATAATATATTATAAATTTGCCAATTATTATAGTGTAATATAGTATTCAAATTTAGAACAATCTTCGACTACAATAAAATAATAAAATATTAAAATATTAACAGTGTTAACTGTTTATAAGGCACTATATTTCAACAATAATAATTCTATACATTTTCTTAGAGCATAAAATGCACTGGGTCCATACAAAATTTGTTTAAATATATTAAGCATAATAATAAGAGATATAAAAAAATAGACAATAAAAAATAAAAAATAGCCTAGTTGATTAAAAAAAAAAATATATAAATTATTATCAGAATATAGTATATAAACTATACATGTTTTTTATATATATATTTATATGTAATTATAAAACAGTGGTAACCAATAATATTATTACTCTAAACATGTAAAATACCGTTTTAGGCCTATATACAATATTGGAAGTTCATTAATATTAATAAACATATACACAAAATATTTTAATATAGTAAAAATATACATTTGATATCCTATTCAAGATAAAAACATCGATTACAAAAGGCACTTAAATTTTAAAGAATATTACGTTTAGAGATCAAAAAAGGGGCGTGCATTCAGGTGTGTATTGCACATAAGAAATCATTAAATGATGAATTGTTCTTGTACCTACAAAGCAAACAAAATTTGGACTCTTATGAAAATAATAATACTGTATATCTATAATTATTATATAATAAACATTTTTCGTTTTTTTCATTTACACGTCAATGATTGTTGTGATCGTGATCGAGAAGAGTAAATCCTCATTTTTATAAAATTAATGATACTATCCCGAGATATTTAATATTACCTATAGGTATTCGTGTCCATTCACAAAAATAATAAAACTAAATAATAATTCACGCCAATACATCGAGTACGATTTACATTAAATTACTTATGTATGTAATATAATTAACAAGTCCTTGGAAAAATTTTGGTCCTCTTCAAAGTTCTAAGTCCGCTAGCGAACCACCACGTTTGCTGGTGTCAACGCGAACTATTAATTTTCACGCGAAATTTGTTCGAGTCACTCAAAGATAATATTGTAATAGCTAATAATAATAATAATAATAATAACAATACCAATAATATTACAACATAAAATCAATAAATCATAAATCTGCGAGTGTGCCTATACATTTAAGTCTTATCAACAATAAATCGCGACGAAAACATATCGCGGAGTATAGCGCATCCGAAGTGCATATCGAACCATAATATTATATATAATATACATTATATTAATAATAGTAATAATAATAATAATAATAATAAAAATAATAATTGTCAATAATAAGCTCATATTATATAATAATTGTAAGGAATGTGTCACGCATCTCGTTCGATGGTCGTACTGACAGCATTCGTAAAGGTGTATGAACGTCGGTTGACTTACTCGGCGAAAGAGTCTATGCGAACTGCCGCTCCATAAGCACACATATGCACAGTAGTACAATAATATAATATAAACGCGATTGTACATAATAATATACGCGTATTACAATATTTTCTAACTGTCGTTTTGATTAAGTTTGAGATCTTTTATTCGCCTTGTCTCGCCGTACACCAACCGCCGTACCAAATAATGATATATAAACGATAATAGTATAATATTATAGTAATAATAACACACACAGCACACAGCTGCGCACAAGTCGTAGAAATCAGTCACTGTATTTTTCTCCGTCGGGCCGGCCAGTTCCGGTCCGCGGGCGAAACGGAATCCCGGCCGGGAGCGGCGGTTCGTCCCTCGCCCGTACACGAGCGCTGCACATCATCATATGTACGTTTTCTTGACCTTTTGCAGGGTCTTGTTCTCGACCGCCGAGTCCAGGTTCTTCTCGAGCGTGTCGTTCTTGCACTTGGTCACGTTCACCAGCAGGTTGAGCGGGGCCTTGTTGTTGGGGCACGGCAGGAACGGCGCGGTGCCGATCTCCGCAGCGCCGTTCATATCGGCCAGTCGGTTAAGCTGGTGATGCGCGTGAACGGCCATCGACGAAAACGGATCGGCGGCGTGCCGAAAGTACCGCGAGCACACGAAACCGGCCGCGAACCCGACGAGTAGCGTGGCCAGCACGCACATCATCATGAGCAGACCGATGACGTCGCCCAGCGAGATCACTGGCATTTCGGACGTCTTGTCGCTAACGCCTGTGCACAACGAAAAAACGATATTGATATTTTATCGTATAACGATTTATCGATCTTAACCACCATAGTGTTGTTTATACTCACTCTCGCTGTTGATTACGTTCTCGGTGTAACAGGGAGCACACGACGGACACCTCGGCTGCACGTTCGAGTCGATATTGTTATCTGTATAACACGTGTAAACAGAAGAGGAGGATTAAAGATAATCTTGCGTAGAATATAATACATAATATTATGGTTTTATGTGTGGACATAATTCGATATTATCAAAACGATAATTTGGGGTTACATTTTTAACGGTCAAGGTTTAGACACTTACCGTCTAACGATGAAGAATGTCCGATCTTTTCGTCGAAAGGCACTATACAAAACAAAAACGATAAAATTTGAATCACACTTGAACATATTGTTTACATAAACTATGATATTGCAGTACATACCTTTCGGGCAAACATTATTTTGAGACGAGCCGATTGACTGAACAAAATGTTGTTTAGACAAACTCTTGATCTCCAAATGGTTAACACAATGCGATCCGTCCCACGCGCAGTATGGATCTTGTAGATCGATACATTCTCTGCAGATAATCGAGTCGTTAAAACCTCTTTCGCTTATTTAATTTACTTAAGTTGTAAGATAATAATTATTATTTTATGCTCACTGGCAAGTCGTCTTCAGATAGCACCGGTCCAACGGCACGGAGATGATGTGTTGGTCGAACGTGATCACTATCCGTCCCGGTTTGCCATCGACGGACTTGATGATGTTTAACGTCCGGACCGGAAGCGATTTCGTATTGTTAGAGGTGAGATTTACTTCTTCGATATTGACGAACTCGGGCACACCGTTGTTTGTGTGCAATGCGCCTTTGACCAATCGCCCATCGTCTGAAAACATCCATAACGGTTATATATTTATAGGTTACGGCGTATTTTGAACTTTCGAAGTTGTTTTATGAAAGTCAATTACAAATTGTATTTTAATACTATTTATAACACAGTCTTAGTATTATACATGTATGCACTGTGAAAAATCGTATATAAAGTGTTATTGTACCTGTGCCCATAAACAGGATGTCGTAGTACTGTCCTTTTAGGCCAGAAATTTGATTATCCACTGCGATGCTGGTCAACCTGGACTGTAGCGATATCCGAGTGAAAATTGGTTTGGAAAACAAAGATGGTACCGCTCCGTCCATCAGTGAATGACTTTTGATAAAATTCACTGTTATGTCGGGTAGCGTTCGACTATCTTCTACACACATCCCGGGACGGGGTTCGGGGATCTATAAAAAATTTGAATAATAAATATATTGTATACGAATATATACACGAGGACACATAAAAGTGTAATCATTATTAGTAGACACAAACAGTCTAAATTATTGAGAAGGACAGATCACAATAATTGCATCAAAATAGGTAAGTGTAAGGTCTAACAAATCCCCTTCCCTTAATTTTTTCCAACAGTCAGAATAATAATATAATAGGTTTTCACAAGAGAAGAGAACGAATTAACTGCGATTTATTATTATCATTATAAGTATATGATGCAGCAATTTGAACCGATTATATACAAACCATACCTTTTTCACAGGCAACCAGTTGGAGTCCATAGCTTCCTGGTCCTTGAACGATCCCATGAAAGTCTCGATGACATCGCTAATATTAAACATACATACAGCCGAGCCGCTGATGGCATTTACGGGCGTGTTGAACACACCGTAGACGATCGGGTCGACGATGCCGGTCAAAGCCGTGTTCAATATGTCACTGGTATCCTCTGTATACACAAAAACACGTTTAGGAAAAATTAATATATTATTTGCGATTATTAATTATCCGCCTATATAAAATTATATTTGAACACGATAAGTAATATACATACGGATCTCATCGAAATAAAATGGATATTCGCCTGGAATGGAACAGTTGAGCCGAGCTTTCAGGAATGACGTCCATCGATCCCTGTACGAATGTGGACCACCTTTATCGTGTTTACAGACTCGGGCCACTCGCGAGTAAATAGTCTGAAAATTCGTGATTTTATTGTTATAATATATCAGCACTAACCGTCACAGGTGGCAGTTTGTATATATTATTTACTTTTCCGCAGTTTATGTACTCGACAGCGATTTCTCTGAAGAAGAAAAATATGTAATCCTTGTATTCCAACGAACTCACAAAATTCGGATCTATAAAAACGATAAAATATATTGTGGTCATAACTATAGTATATACTATATATCGTTCGTATGCACGGTAGTGTGCGTACCATTTAGTTGCTTAAAGTCTAATCGTTCGGTCCGCATTGGTTCTTTGTATATGAGCGGGTCACTGCCAGAAAAGTCAGCCACGGTTCCAGAGTACAATTGGTCACCAGCGTATATAGACGTACTGTTGTGTAAAGGGTCGTATGGACATCTTCCTCGTCCATCCATTTCCTCCACACCTTTGGTGCCGTCCTAAAAATATCACAGTTATTATAATCTGTACATGTTACGTTATAGACGTATAAATATATTATATATTGACTAGTATTGTATAAATGAATTCCAACTTACGGTCAAATTGAATATTTTGCACATCGGATGAAAAGCGTTGGTGCCGCAGACGAATAGCTCCTCGTCGTTCTTTTTGTATGCGACTCTTATATAATTTTGGCAATCGTCCTAAAACGAGATACAAAAGTTGTGAAAAAAACCATTGGGTTAAGCTGAATTGTTCAACAAAAAAAATAATAATAATAATAATAAAATGAATTAATCAAATAGAAAAAAATAATCATTCTACCTCTGATTTTCCCTTCAACTGACACATTTCGTAATTAGCTTCCGAGGAATTCCAATAGTATTTCTGAAAAGAAAAAACAAATTCATCATTTAAACAAGCGCTATAGATTTAATTTATTTTTACAACTAAAAATATTATATATTTTTTGGTTTATTGTTTAGTGTGAACTAGAACGACGTCTGTGAAAACAATTAGGCGGAAGCATATTTGATTTAGGTCGATTACTTAATCTTAAACTTATCGTGTAATTACAATTTCTAAGGGAAACATACATAATAACAAAAGTATTATTTTAAAGACTTTGCAACGGTGGTGGTCTAACTCATATTTTATCTTTATATTTATTTATTTTTACTTATATATTTTTATTTTTATTTTATAATTATATATAATTATTATTATACATTATAATATACAAAAATTTGCTACGTACAACTCAAGATAAGAGCTATAACGTAAGCGAGCAAATTTTATTAATGGTTAAGATTAAAGGGTTTAATTTTTATATTTAAACAATTCATTAACGCGGAATACATTATTACGAATTACGATAAGAAAATAATATTTGATAACAAAAACTCGCGTTTCACTTGGCATTTCATTAACAAATTGAGACCATGCGTGTACGTATGATATTATCGTACGTTTTCATAATCTAGCTGAAAAGCACGTATGGTGTAATGTAACAGGTACAATTGTAATAGTGTATACCTACAATAATAGTAATCGCAATAACAATAGATAATTCAGATACGTGATACACGTGTTTTATTAACTAGGTAATTAATTAACAACGTGAAACCAAACACGCCGTTGGCGTGGCGGAAACGGAAATTCAATTCCACGGGAACAAAAATAATAATATAAAAACGTACCACGTGAAAATAAAACACCACTATTTAACCATAGTAGTATACACTATAGTTATAGTTATTGGTCATTTATAACATTTAATATACAATATATACAGGCGCGTATGTATTCAATATTATAATACGATAATGTGAAGGCAAATTGTGACAACGCACGGCTGTATTGATGAGTTCGTGATTCGAACCCACGACTAAACCATCAAAATAAATAGTAATAATGAAATAATTGTATTCCAAAAGACATATTGAAACGAGACATGGTCGTGGATCGGCGTGCATTCTCGGCTGGTTTTATTTTTGTAATAGATTGGGACAGAAAAAAAATAGGGTAACGGGTATTATTATAACGCGTGTGCGTAGATATATACGCATAATATACATATAAAGAGAATACTAACTTTACAGTCGCCTGCCCGTCGGACGACGCTTTCGGTATACAACGTGCGTGCACACCCCTTTTTCACATTATATTATGTGCGCGCGTTTTGTTCTGTGTACGTGTATAATACATATATATATATATATATATATAACCCGTTAAACTAGGGTTAAAAATAATAGGACAAAATTAAACACGGCGCAGATATATAGTAAGCACACCGGATAACATTTAACAGATGATTTCTCAATGTGCGTGTGTGTTATAATCTTCAAAACAATAACGTATTCAACTATATGATTTAAATGAGTTACATGAAATAGGTGTAGCGAATGAAATATATGTAACTATTAAGACTGAAAGTTAGGCGAGGAAGGTGATGAATTTGAAGTTCATTAATTGTATGATAGGAAAATATAAGGTATTGGAACATAGACACATACCTATAACACTATTAATTTGTGGTTATATAAAATTTACTTAAAACTCGAAGAGACCAATTTGAAAATATCTAAATTTGTTTAATTAGGTAATGTAATATATAGATGGGTAATATTAATGCTACACACAAATAGTGTTCTTCCCACAGAATTACACTTATGATATTTTTATACATCTGAGAGTAAAACTAAATTGTATCAATAATGTTGATGATAAATATTTTGTGTTAGCACTATATGAACAATATTAATATCCATAGATAATAAAAAAATTGTATATTAAGAAGGAATTTTTGATACCTAAATTAAAAAATATTCCATGCTAGAAAGAAAAACCACCCAGGAGCATAACTAATAGGTATATCATAATATATTCTCTTCCTCTTTCACAAAAATGGCTACGACCTTATTTAAATTGTTGGTATATCCATATATTTATTATCTTTGGTATAATCTCACAATAAACGTTATTTTTCTTTATAGTGCCTATCAAAAATATTAATGTCCTAAAAATTGTCGAAATACTATAACTTATAAAGGGCAAAATGGTTCTCAGATATTTTTTGTTTATAGTTTATTTAAATACAACTATTATCATTGACTATACTCATGTTTGTAATATAATACCTATAATCTATATATATATATATAATATTTCTCCACAAGATAAAGACCATTTAAATTATTAGATTTACATAAAAATATTATGTGCAAAACACAAATTATAAATAAGCTTACTTGTGACATAGAATGACTATCTAGTATCTACTAAATAGAAATATACAATATACATACTATATTGGTGTTCCTATTTTAAGTACCTACCTATATAGTTTATTTTTTTATTCAAGTTAGAAACTTAATGATTAATTAAATATGTTTTGCAGTCTTTGTAATAATTATAATACAATATTTTTAAAATTATGTAAATATAATAAAAAAAAGTTAACGATATTGTGTTAACACATTTCCCAAAAAATCTGAGTGGGTTTCAAAACACTTGGGAGTTTCAGTTCCTTTATGCTCCCCCTAAAAAAAATTTAAGTCTATGAGTCATACAATACATACAATACGTTCTAAAAACGGCAAACCTAATTCGAAAACAAAATATATGCGTATACTATATTTAAAACGAAGGTTATGTTATGTGAATATAGGCAGTGCAAACAATATTAGTATCGAAAATGATTTTAAAAATACGAAGTACCTATATACCAGTTGAAAACATCATTCTTATTCCGAAGTGGTATCACTACGGTATAATAAACTCGTATTAGTCATACATACCACGGTATAAAATTATTAAATAATAAATATAATCAGGGATACGATAAATGTCATAAAATAATTTCCACAATAAGGTAGGTTGAGACTAATGAGTTATAATGTTATATGATCAATAAATACAACACTATGATGCTCTAAAATTATTAAAGGAGGTGTTTTTATACATAAGTATTCAATATATATGAACATAAGTCAATAAGCATTAATCATTAACATAATTATATAGTACATTTGTAACCATAAAATAAGGTGGATCTGACTTGATGAGTTAAGCCGTAGAAGTTCGTATACACCCTTTTGCTTTTTTGTTTACTTATTTAATTTACATTAAGTTTACCTTCCTTACGTACCTACATATGTAATAATATGTATATTGTATAAACAGAATTAAAGACAAACAACAAGCCTCTAAGTTACACAATAAGATTACTTTAAGGTCTTCGTAAAAATACGCTGTAAAAAAGTTTTTCAAATTAAATATACACGGTAAAAAAGTAAAACAGTTAAATTTTTCTCTAACTAAAAAAGTATACCTAAAGAAATCATAAACAACCTTAACTCAAAATTCTTAATAAAATTTTAAAATTATGATAAACTCTTACACCTATACCTATACATTGTATACTACGAGTATATAGTTTGCTTCAAAATATATCGTTTAACTATTCCATCGAGTCTAGTCCGCACAAAATAAACATAAGCACCAAGTCTTTAGAATTATTCACAATGTTTTAATTAAAATACATAAATAAACAATTAACTTTTAGTTTAACACGAACTTTATTCAAATTCAAAAAACTTTTAACCATATAGTTTTTAGTGCAATAAAAACATTCAACCTTAATGTTTTTTTTTTTGCTCTTCATATTTTATACACTTACTTTACTCCGACTTACTATATATATTTACTATATATTTGCATATATGCAAACTAATATAAATGAAGTGTTGCGGAAATGTTTTAACCGAACAATTGTGCAATTTAAATTCTATTTTATTAGAAAGCGACTTGTCCCCAAAACATTATCCATGCCTACATATTAGGTTTATACCTACGTCTTATACATACTATACTATACTATGTATACATTCTACGCAGTAGATGTTTAATTCGTAATTTACTAACAGAGTCCATCAATCATGAAATGTGTTGTCACATTCAAAATACTACTGGTCTACCTACGATGTCTGTCACAAGTTTAGTCTTTATTTATTTTCTTATCAGACAGTCATCCAACTGTTAAATTTTTTAACAGGAACCGCATAAGGTAAAAATATACAATAATTTACTTTACTCTCATTTCAAAACAATGAAATCAGAGTCGACCGGAAATTCCATCCATAAAAAGTATTGTTATTAAATACATAATAATAATAATAAAAATAAAAACATTTTTTACAGAGAGCTTAATAAAATGCGTGTATAATATGACAATGTATACACTTGCAATTTCAAAAATAACTTTTCTGCTCATTTGAACGAAACTATAGCTGATAATTTGTTCATCAAAAGTGTTTTTGCCCCTAGCGGATTTTCGGACATTACACCACCCAGTATGACCCTGAGGCCTAATTGATATTTAACAAGGATATTTTAAATGACCCAGTGGTGCCTATATACCATTTACATATCTCCCACTCTTATTCTTTCTTTCCTCTCCCTTCATCTTTCTTTGTCGACCCATTAATTAGAAGGACAATGTTATAGTGTATCTTCGAAACATATACAACACCTAAATAATAATTATTTTTATATTGTTCAGGAGATTTTGCGAAATAACCAGAACACGCTGGTGAACCCAAACAAAAGAAGGCCCACACGTGCTCTACTCTTTCACCAATACCGCTGTTTTTCATTGTTATTGATTATACTATTACTTGTGCAGGTATTTATTAATTATGCATTTTTGGGCCACAACAATAGAAAATATATGAATACAAGGGAGTAAAAATGATTAATTTTTTTACGATAATCTTATATAAGTACATGGGTATAAGATTGTATTTAACGGTATCAGTGCTATAAATGATTATACAATTTGGGTAGATACAATTTAGTAATACATAAAAAAAGTAAAGATTTTAAAATGTTAAAAAAAAATATTATAAATTTGACACAAGTCTATTCATTTCAAAACTATATAATACAATACTATATACATTACCTATACATAAGAAAAAATTGTTTTTAAACCAAAACGTTGAACAAATAATGTTGAAATTTGAACGATTAAATATTATGTGTAAGATGAACGTAAATATAATAAAATTATCAAAGAAGGTATGAAAAATAAAACATAGCTGTTTAAAAAACCCCATAATATGATTAAATCAAGACATTTTAAGAATAAAATTGTTTATAAATTTGAAATTTATTTTCAAGTTTTCACATAATATTTTTGAATGTTCAACTATTATCTACAAGATGTTTCTTATTTTATCATTCCTTTACTACGAATATAATGAAATAAAACTGTTGTTTATTACAATTGTCACAAAAATAAATAAATGGATTACTGGGATATGAAATTATAATATTTGAGAAGGATTATTATAAATGTGAGGCTTCTATAGAGTTATGGATGAACATCGAACAATAAAAAGAATTGGGTTTTCTTTAAAAAAGAACAAAGAAAACAAATACATAAAACATAATATCTCGTAATATATTATATTATTTTCTTATCTTTTAATAGCTTTAAATTTGTCCAACTAGAAATAAGCTAACATAAGCATAACATTTTTTTCTTCTATCATTTTTATAAATTTACAGTAATTGAAAATGTCTATTGTTTTTATATAAATATTGTATGTTTATAAAATAAATCTGTAGTATTGTGCAGTATAATTTCACGCGTTGTACGTATTATAGTCGTTGTGGCATATATTAACACCGAAATCAAGAAAATTTGAGTATTCCACCGGGATGACAAATTATTGGACATGTTAAAATGAAATATAATATTTGACCATTTGTTCGAAATATTTTTAATTGCCTCACAGTATAATAAAGCTGATGATGCCTGATAAGTCACTTTTATATCAAATGTTTTAAAACTTTTACAGTCATCGACTTTTATATTATAAATTGTGTGTAATGTATATTTTTGTTTAATGTTGTACAAATAATTGCGCAATTGATGTATTCCTTTTAACTACTTATATCTTTTTGATACCGGCGCAATAGATGTATATTATACAGGTAGTGTCCCAAATCCAGCGCAATTGACGAACACCGATAAGATTAATAAGCTGTTTCGTTAGATTAGGTATGATTCAAAAATTATAATATTATGATGAAATAAGGATAATTACATTAACCAATCTAGTTTTCCGAAAGGCTTTCACCTTGATATGATCAAATCGAGATGAATAAATATCACCCACAGAAAATATGTTAGGGCAAAATGTTATATATTGCAAAAAAAAAAAATGAAGTAGAGTTTAAATTAAATTAATTGATTATAAATATTATAATAATTACAATTATGTAACCTTCGGCTCTTCGACTGTTGCTCATAGAGTACCATCATTACAATAATATTATAGTTTTTCGAAATTCAAATACTCAATAAATAGAAACCTGTTATTTCTTAATTTTAAAAACAAACATATCGAATCCTTTTACATATTATATATGTATGCGTAATAAGGTTGGTATATTGATATACAACTGGTTTTAAAAAATTACCGTATACTAGATATTATGGCAAAAAAAATAAATAAACGCCCATAGGTACTACAACTTTACATATAATGTATGCAATTTTATAAGTTTTATAAACCTACGTAAGAAATGTGTACGCACTTGTGTATCGAGAAGGTACCATTTATTAATATTATTCAGATGACATAGATTTGCTGTATTATTATTCAGTTGATGATTCGGTATTTATAATGTATTTACTACGTAGTTAATAAAACGATGTTTCCGGTAGGTCACTATAACATGATGATTCGAGGCAACTGAACAACCAAATCCGTTATTGTCGTCAACACAAAATACATTTGATATTGAAAAAGTAAAAACAGTATCTATATATCTAGAACCTAGGTACATTACACCGGTTTACGTATATACATTATACATATTACGCATACGAAAATAGTGGAGGGGGAAGGGCTTAAGAAAAATATCGTCTTAACCGCATATTATATACCTATATACTGTTTCGTTCGAGGTGACCAAACTAAGCAAGAGTACAAAGAACTCGAAGCGACGGACCGGAAAAACAATTCCAAAACGCGTCGAATTTCACTACATTACCAATGTACATATTATTATTATTATTATTGTATATACATAATATAATACATATACTCCACTGGGGCCAACGGTTTGATATATTAGGCTGTCCGAACTATTGTTTAAATACAAGTCTTAACGTTATTTAGTAGCTGCACAATAAAAATACATATGTAACACCTATTTTACGGTGAGAATAAAATACAACAATTAATACACTCACGTGATTTTCCTTCATGGTGTCCAAACTGATGTTGTAAAGTACATTTCTGAAATTAAAAAAATTCAATTAATTTCAGCACGCCATTATATTGTAGGCGAAGGCAATGTGACAGGGAAAGAAAATTAAATTAAATCACAGCAGAGTGCAACTTATTGATACACATTATTACATTATTGATCATTAAATAGTTACACCGCCATATCGATTTGATTTTACAAGTTAATGTAATAATAAGAAATAACAATTCGCCTGATTAACTTCTGCGTTTTCATACTTTAAATCAATTACATATTTCTAGTATTACGTGAAAATTACGATTGCTTTATAGAATGTTCAAAAACGTATTTAATTCAAATAATTACACAATTATAAGTATTAATTACATTACATAAATTAATTATAAACTATTTTCACTATTTCTTTAGATTAATTAACAAAAACTGTAATTATAAATCAAGTATAGGTTTGCCAATTAATATGAAAACGATTATATATGATATGATCTTACACGATTTAACATCAAATTAAATTCAAGTTTTGAAACCAAGCAAATTTTTTAAAAACATAAATATTATTTAGCTTGTTATAATATTTTATAATGATTGGTTTAAATTATTTCATAATACAGCATTTTTCAGTAAAAACAAATCACTAATATTAGCCATAATTCAGCGTAATTAATATTATACATTGCAACGAACATCTGTTTATAATGAAAAATAATTTCAATAATGATATTAAATTCAATAAACTACAATATTTTTTTAACCAAAGTGTGTAATATCTCATGATATTTTAATTTAATTTTGATAAGTGGCAGAATAAATAAACACATTTCTTTTTTATTATCCTCTTAAAAAAAAGTCTGTATAATTTATATTACGAAACATCAATAGGTCCTTAAGTGGATTAAAAGCGGTGATTTTTCTGACTTTTTCTAATAGGTATACGCGATAATAACATATTAAGAATTTAAATGACATGTTCTATTTTCAACGTAGGTATCAATATTGCTACAACAGATTTTAAATTATTGTTATCTTCTTAAGATCGACTTCTACAAATTTTTATCCAAAAATTGAAATATGATGACAATTTTCAAGTTTAGTAGAGAAACAAATCATAAATAAGCGAAAATTGATTTCGAAAAATTCAAACCTGATGTATTAGAATTTGCTTCACTCAATCAGTACATAAAAAATAGAACACATCTATGAAGTAAAGGTGTTAGAAAGAGATAGAAAATTATCACTTAAAATAATATATAAGATATCACATTTCCCGATTTATCTTTGACCATTAATAATTGAATATCGAAATATTTTAATTGTTAAAAGTGGTTTATGAATAAAATTCAGAATTATAATTTTACGTATGTTAAATGTAAATTAAAATGGTAGATGATTCAATGATCGCAAACAATTTCAAAATATCTAATAACTGAAGCCAAAAAGTCAATTAATTGTGTGACAAACATGAAACCGGAACAAAAGCTGCAGCACAACACATCAGCATAAAATTGTATAAGTAGAGCATAAAATGTTTTATATATATATATATATAAAAAATTGTGAGATATAATAATAATATAGTTTTGCACATGTTTTCTGGTCTGTGAGAAATCTTTGAAAATTCACAGTACTCTATAGGTTCAAATAATATATGTGTTCATCTAAATGACTTTTCTATTATTTTGTGTATATTATATTTATTTATACATTCTAACGATAGTATAATGTAAACACCTGTGTTACCTACTAATAAAATTAAAACCGAATAAGAAAACAGTCAAAAACTATGTAGTATATACCCACCTACTAGTATTATTATAATACTCATAAAATATAAATGGTTCATAGAGCATGTATCCTGTCTTAACGCCAAGTCATTGTATTGGTTCTTTGTTTGAGTTTATGGAATTATCGACTGGCTATCCTGCACCTCCCCAAAAGTCGATCTACCGTAACACCTACACCTCGACGTATATCCCACTCGGTATGGTGTTTTTATTAATTAGCCACGTATATAATATATAGAGTAAAAATATAATGTACCTGGATCCTATTAGTGCTGTAGTCTGATCTTGAAGAAGTATTTTGAAGTAGTCTGTGGCGGTCTTGTTTCCATGAAATATTTGGTCAGAATTGAATGCACCTGAAACACAATTCGACAAACTCGATATTAGTACAATTTAACAGTCAAATTGTGTTTATATGTATATTGTATATATGTATCATAACATTAATAACTAAGCGCTAAACAATAAAAGTTTCATGTTTATTAAAAAAAAGAAATGTGTATGGAACCTTGAATGATTTACCATTACTTGAACGACCTCTTCTTAAGTATACGCTATTCATATGCAAACGAAAGACAATTTCCCTATAAATATTCTTGGGCATTTTATGAAAGTCGACTGTGATTTGCATTCGTATTATACGTACGCTGCTCAGAAATATAATATATAATTCTCCTTTGGATTATAACGTTTTATTATTTATTGTTATGCAATAACAAACCTTGGTAGTACGGCACACGTATACGATTATGCATATATATTATTTACCTTGCGACGCCGATAATTTTACGTTGGCAATAAATTATTAAATCCCTGCGTGAGATCACGAACGTTAAAAAAATAATATACAACTTCTTCCTCACCCCTATGGAGCGCGCCGCTACCGCCGACGCACAGGTGGCCGTTATTATATTAATGTTATTTTTTTCGTAAGTATAATATGTTTTTAATCTATTGTTTTTTCATCTAAAACTCTCCTCTCCAATTGTCATATTATCTCTCTCTTTCGTGTGTGTGTTGTATATTATTAATATCATACGATATATCTGGACGAACCTTGACGTCAGCAGAGTATGTGCAGCGAACAAGGCTAAATCGTGCCTCATTATTATCTAACGAACGATGTGGTGGTAGCAGCCACAAAAACCATTCTCCCTAATTTTATTTATTATTGTTATTATTTTTTTTCTCATTTTTATTATTATTACTTTTTTTTTTTTGCTTTTTCATTCTGACAGAAGTATAATCACGTTTTTTTATAATATATAATATTATATACTATTAAAAAATAAAAAGAAGAAATTTACCTAATTGAAAACCTGAAGAATTTTCAGTTATTTTTATAGATAATATTTCGTATATTTATTATTTTCTGTCAATAACAATAAACTATAAATACATAACTGAAAAATTTGTGTCATCTATGAAGACAATATATGTTTTTTATATACCTACTATTGAGTTGAATATAAAGAACTTAAGTGATCAACAGACTGGAATTTTTAGTATAAGCAAATGGTATATATTTTCAAAATAATAATAATATATAAATAAAAATATCATAATTTACAAACATTGAATTTTATACTTCAGTACTTGAGTCTAACCTAACCTTTGGAGTCGATTGCCATACCTCTTAAAATATATAACATTGAACATATTTTTTTTATCCATTTAGGTAACTACATATTACTACAATATTACATGTTATAAAACATACGTATCATATTTCTGTGTTAGTGTATATTTTGGAAAATATAATTTTAAAAAACTATTTAAATAAAGTGAGTCAGCGGAATACAAGGACTCGTATCAGTCGTATAAGTATTTAAAGAAATATAAATAATCAACAGCTTATCACACCCATATAATATTATTATTTTCGATTAAAGAACTAAAGAATCAAGTCGTAATGCGACGCAAAAAAAAATATATGTATAGTAATATAGGTAATGATATATAATAATAATTTATACATTCATTCGCATGTATCAGTTATAAGACCACTAAAGAATTTCAAACAAACTCGTATTTTTAATATATCATTCAGTTTGTGCACATTCTTTGATTATCTATACAATCTATACACGTGAATGATTTTTTTTAATATTTAAATAGGTTAAACAAATTGACTGTGATGCAGTATTTCCATGATACAAGTATTTTATTTTTTTACTTAAATTAAATAATTATTCACAATAATTTATAAGTGTTATACGTTATACTATAACACCAAAAGTAAATAATACCATTAAGTATATATTATATATACTGATGTTATATCAAATTGTTTTTACGTGCCTACATACAAATAAAGTTTTTTTTTATTTATATAAAATTTGTTTCTAATTAGTGAATTTTATACAATATAGCTATATGAAATATTTTCCTTCGACATTTTGTAACAGTTTCATTATATAATATTACATATTGTTATATATTTAGGTTATATATTAACACAGTCTTAGACTATAGAAAAGTATGTACTCATATATAATAAGTGAATATACAGTTTACAACATAAGTCATAAGTACCTATGACGGTTATGTATATAATATATATTACAATCACAAGTCGAGAACATAACGGTCTCGACTTAACAAACACAATATACGATGATTTAGGCTCCAGTCGAATAATTGAAATTAAAAACCACGTATTAAAATATAATAAGTATTATTATATTAGTCATTATTACTCAAAATCGTATTATTATAAATTATAATATACTAAGCCAGCGACATGCAATGAAAATAATAATTGAAGCATATACATTATACTGGCCTACAATGATACTACTCAACTTTTTACGCTGCAAATAAAATTGATAACACATATTATATTATCTTTAATTGCATTAATAATGTATATATTGAGTACCTATAATTATTTTTATAAACACTTAAGATTATAAACATGAGTCACTTTTCTCGACACAACAGTTTTGTTGTTCAAATTTACAATGTTTTTCAGTTCCAATATAATTTATCGTAAATTAAAAATAATTGTTCAACTCTAAGCAATACTTACCAAAGTTGTAGTATATGGTTATACACAAATATATAATTTAAAAACTACAAAAACAAAAGAAAATCAAATTATTGTATGCTATTTATAGTGGACATTAGTTTTTTCACCGTCTTTGTATTTTATTATATACGTAACTACTACAGTACAGCCGATAGTGATCAAAAGCTTCCAGTCAGGACGACTAGTGAGGTTTTAATAACCCGTCAACCCGTCACAAGATCATGGTTAAAGATAAATGCAACAAAAATAACGTTAAATTAATGAAGAGAGAAAATGAAGTCATTTGTTATCCTACCCAACGTTTATGGAAGACCTTATGGAAAGTTTTGTTCTTTAGTAGTTCGTGATGTCACTGGCCCCATTTAAAGAAGTTTTTAAGAATATAATCTATAACTAAAATATTGTGATCTACATAGTACTTATAATATGTACCAATTTTGTTGATACACAAATTCATAAAAAGTAATGACATATTTAAAATAAAAATTTACAGATAAAAGTGAATAAATTATTGTAAAAACAAGTTCAGATTTAAACGATATTCATTATTCACTCTAATAATTTTTATCAACTAATAATTTTTATCAAAAAATAATTAAAATATATTATTATATTAAAAAACAACTTGAGTAATTTAAGTTAGCTATTCGTTGTTGCTATAATGTATATATTTTACTTTCAAATATAAACCAATAACTAAATCATAATAAATAATTGATTATTTTATTGATATATCTTACCAAAAAGAACAAAAATAGATTATCATAATACGATAAGTATATGATTTTGAAATTACTTTTGGGCAAATTTAGCTTTCAGTTACCTATAAGATAAAAGAAAAACAATTGCTAAGACATTTATACAGGGGCGTGATTTCAGTGACTTGATTAGTTCCATTCGAAAGTGCGACCACTTGGATTGAGACCAAGAAAATATTAATAATAATAATAAAACTTGTTTACCTCATACATATATTATATGGTCCATACGAGAAAAGTATATTGTCGTATTATACAACATGCGAAAAACGACTAGGAGGGGAGATCTCATTAGGATTCATATGAGGTAGAATATTTATTTTTTTATTATTCAATTTTATGCTTGTTTATAATTTATGAACTCCGGAAATATTGTAATCTCGCGTTGTATACATATACACACGCATTACTTATATGAATAAATTGAAAACAAATCTTACTATTTCGTTTGCCATCGCCGCCGTCAATGGGACATCCCACCGGACAAACCGGTAACAGCGACGACGTTGAAATAAAATAACTGTATATTATACGAGATAGATTCAGGAAGAGGATGGCGGCAATAGAGAGAATATAATATAGATATTTGTATTTTAATCACACTGCTGCAACTCTCCGTTTGTAGCACTGCGTTTGTGTCGCTATATAGTAAAGATACTTCCGCTGCAATTCTACCAATGTCGTAATCGAAAATATAAAATTTCCATCATATCATACGTTATCTTTGCGTAATATGACTCTTTGGTCCATACAATTATATGCATAATATATACATAAATACATACATAGGCATACACATAACTATGTTGAGTATACACTAACATACACCGTCACCGCATTTTCGTAGTCGGACTTCGTGCACTTCGCTCGGGCGGTCTTTGCGGGCGTGAACAATTTATTACATTATTATTCAATTATCACTGATACATTCATTGCATTATATACGCTCTATAATACTCAGCGAGCGCAACGTCGTCGTTGACGTCGTTGATTGATCAAAATCCTCAAAACGCGTTGACCTTTCGAGAACGAAGTGTCGTCTGGTAACGCTGCTACGGAGGTTAAGCGCGCGTGTTTGTGACTATATATTATATTAATTGAGGCACATACGAAAGGCAAATTCAGGTCAATGCAGCGTAACTAGAATTGATTGAAGCCAACAACAAACCGGTGTCCTCTCTCTTCATATTTATTCATCATATTATTTTGGAACAAGTCTCTTAGCTACCAAAAACAGTATAAGAAGACTCCGGTTTTATATTTATATATTTATAGTTTATACCTATACATATAAGAGAGACAGAACATACTATTGCATTGTAATATAGTGCAGTATCGCGTACGTGCAGATCGGTGAGTTTCAAATGAAAGATGAGGTATTATGACAAAATCGATTATTCTTTTATAGACACATATAATATAGACATATATGCTCAAAAACAGTGATTGAACTATGTAGAAATTGAACATAAAACAATATTTCAATGCAATAAAACAGGATCTTTAGAATAACGGCATGGCGTCCTCAAACTCCATTTCTATATACTATATTATATACTAATATACATGTTTAACACATTTATAAGTGTTTGTACAGACTCAAAAGAAATTAGAAATACATATTATAATGTTTCACATAAGTTTTGAAGCCCAAAACTAAACTATAACACAATATTATATATTATATAATATTATAACATAATACATATATAATTAAATGAATATCTACTATATAAATTTCTTTAAGTATATTTAATCTATTTTTTATAACAGTTGTTTTAAAGAGATTGTTTTATTCTTAGTTTAAAATATTTATAAGAATTATCACTTATACCACTTAGTTCTAGTAAAACTTACAAATATTAAATAAAAAATACCTTATCATGAATAATTTACCGTATCAAAGTTCCGATTTTCGAGACAGACCTTTTTTGATGCCTAAAGCATTGATATTTTATCGTTTAACCTAACCAGTTTTGTGTCAGACAATCAAAATTGATAATACCTTATGGCTATTGTAGAATAGGGCAATATAGTAGTTAAAAGAATTATTCAACTAACCTAACCTGAACCAAATACATGATACATATTGAAATCCGTTAAAAAAAAAAATAAATGTTATATGAATTATTAGTTTAACTAATTGGTATGTTCAACAAATTCGTCTTGTCGGCATCATTTTTTATCTTTTAAAGTCTATACACACTTTAATTTTATAAAAAATATTTTAATATTGCAATAAAATTAAACCGTAACATTCGATATTTGATGTTTTATAAATTACGGAAATAGAGGAGATGTAGATGCTAGGTACGTTGTTAAACAGCGTAAATGGATGTGGCGTAAAATACATGTAGGTAAATATATTTTAAAACAAATAAAATGATTTTTAAAAACGACAATAATTATGTTATAGTTATCTGAAGGACTGTTCGGTAACAAAAAAACAAAAAAATAGCAATTCACTGTTTGTGTTCATAAATTTATATAATATAATATTTTATCAATAGCAGTAGTTATAAATTATGATTCAACATGATATTGTAAACCAGCATAATGTAGATAACCTTCGCGGTAATCTTCCATAGTCATTAATATTGTGTATCTATGAAGTCAGTAGCTACTAGCTACAATGACATTTAAAATTGGCACTCATTTATACTAAATTAATAATATTAAGTTGTCATAACAAATACAAAAAAAAAATGTTTTACCCTTCTCATATCACATAAGCCGTAAAACGTTTGACGAATAATAAATTATTGTTCAGTTTAAGATTTCTGCGAACTACAAACAAAACGTGTTAACTAAAATAGATACACAAGAGCGTGTACACAATTTCGATAATGTTATTGTTCAAATTCACTTCAGAATTTCAGATACAGAGTTATACCGAGAAAAAAAGTAAAAACCCTCTCAAAGAAGTCTTTAGATACTGCGGTATCATAACATGAACAAGTCGTACACGGCGATAAATTATACCATACTTATGTAGAACGAGCATAATGTTTTTTTTGTTATCACCAAACAGTGGGTAAATATTTATCCCAAAATGTAAACGCCTAATAATATCCAAATATCGTTACGGCTATACACCAGTAGGGCGGTGGTAGTTTACCTATACATATACAATAAATTATGATATTATACTAAAGAATGACAATATCTTACAGGTATATATAATAATCGTATTACCAAATAATGTGATGTTTCGAATTGCACGAACTACACGATATATCTATATCACTGGGTGGTAATAAATATATTTTATTCCGTGTCAAATGTCGTACACAAACAATACATAATATAAGAGCAAGAGCTATAGGGCGAGGTGGCTGGCGTCGTGGGTTAGGTACTGCAACCACGGTTTATGTACATGATACATATACATACATATTATATATACGATTTGTGTACAATAACCGATGCAACACGACGACGAGACTATACGAGAGGGAAAAATACGTCACCGTTGTGCGCACGTTCGGAACGTCTGGTTTTTTTTTTATTACTTTTCTGTCGTTAAAAGACCTCCCAAAAACTGGTGACCACGACGCACGCACGTACATACAAAATAATAATATTATACCTCAGTATCCTACCTATGCTATGTGTGACCACTAAACCCCAATAGACGATGTCGTCTTGAGTGCGTCCTGACCGCACGCGCGATATCGTATTGCTGTGATGTACGCTCGTAATGTGTTATATATACATGGTCGCCGTACGTTTTACGCGCACAAGCATAATATATATTATTTATGTATATATATATATATATAGGAAAGAAAATGAAAAAAAGAACGCACGCAGATGATATTACAGATATTGAGACGCTGTGGGATTTGGGGAATAATAATATTATTATTTATGAATATAACGCTGCAGACATTGACCGTTCACTTTTTTTGTTCCACTGCAGTGTCACAATAATCAACGCCATAGCGTTCGGGTAACACGGTGGTGGCCGAGTTTCGGTCGACTTATTATCGATGCGTGCCACGCGATTTCGGTATACTGCTCAATGTTTGCAGATGCTAGACCGACCGTTATTGTCTGCTTTATTATTATAATATTATAACATCGTGAATCCGGAATCGGTACAAGGCATAATTAATACACATACTGCATAATATTCTAAAATATATATTATTATAGGTAGTTTAATAGGGAATTCACCAAAACGTTTGAAAGAATTCATGTTTACAAATTTCACTTATTAATGTGTTCGTTAATAAATCGAACTATATTGTTCTGTATTTTTCATCTACTGATCTCCATTATTTGTGTTTTCTTTTCATTGACGAAAGTGTTATTCTTATTTTAAGATTCTAATTTCAAAAAATTAGCAATGAGGTTTAATTATTTTCTCTGGTCAATGATTATTTACATTGAAGATTAAGACTTGATTGAATTTAAGTTCCCGTATAAATTATTAAACAACAAGATAGATTTCCCAGAGGTATTGTGATGTTTTAATTTTTAGATCAAAACAATCAGCTATACCATAATTTAATATAATATGGTGATAATAAAAATTATTTTATTTTTAATATGGAATTATCAATTATCAATTATCAATTAACTATTATTATAATTCACTTTATTAATTCACATCCTCTAATTAAAAAGTATTTAACTACAGAAATTAACCAATATATTCACTACTATATTTGTATATAATATACTTATTAGTTATTAGTTATTATTACTTATAATTGGTGTATAATAATCTTTTTACCGATTGAACATCAACGACAGTTTAATAATATCAATATAAGTAAATACGCAAAATATTTGTACTCACCATATCTGACACTGTTCTTGGGCGGTAGATTCTGTTGCCAAGCATCGGCTAAGCTAATCAAAACGGTAAAGACGACTAAGTTGACCAGACGACGTGTTCCGCAACCTGAACAGCACCACATATTTACAGGTTGTTCTGAGAATTCATCTGAAACTAAACAAATGGGACGACATCGTTTAATAAAATATCATAAACGTAATGATTGTTTAGTAAACACTCAACAAAAGCAACACGACAAGGAGGTATAATATTTTCTTGGCGATAGTTTAACTAAAAATAATATATTGCACAAATAATTAACCTTTAAACAGTCCCTTAAAACCATAAACGATCGTCTAGCCGCTAGACTCTAACATATAAATCATACATTTATCATAAAAACTATATTTTTTATACAGTACGCGCTATTATAGCTATAAAGAATAACGAATAAACGTCCAATTAAAAAAATAGGTACCTATACAGGTTAATACGTTAGCGTACAGTTGCTGTACAGTATTCATAATACAGACAGAATAATACATAAGAATGAGTGTAAACTATTATACATTTATTACTTAGATAATTATAATTGCAATAAATGTATCATATTTCAAGATATAGCTCGAGGGTATATATCGTTTCAAATGAGTATCTATTTAAAACAATTTGACAAGAACAAAAGGATACAACAATATCATAATTAATCTAAAATACTAACATAGGTAATGTCAACTTGAATTACACCGTTACTGTATTAAAGTTACTGCCTGTATATACCTATGGGTACATGCAATGTATTTACTCATCCTAACACCTTTCTCTTTATAACTTGATACATAAATCATTGTATTACGTTGCAAAATGAAACAACGTTCTAACGAATATGTTATTTACGGACAGAGAATTAATGTTACCAAATGAATTATTAGATGCAACATAAGTACTATTATAAAAATATGCAATAATTATCATAACTTCAAATTTTAATATTATTGAACATTTAAACAATAATTTTTGCAATCCGAGATTAAAAAAAAAAGTTCAAACATAAATCAAGATAATCATATTGATGGCATACCTATTTAAATTTTCCTCGGTATTTAAATGTATCAATATAAAATACATTATCTACCTACATATTTTGATGTTTATTTAATATCAAATTATTTATTAGTTAACCTTGGACGTATATATATATTCATATTATGATTTATTTTATGAATTGCATTCATAATCTTAAAAATTACATAAGAAATTATGATTGTATTTAGCAGAGTTTGATGAATATTATACAGGTAACATAAATAGTAAATATTATATAATATTCGGAGTGACCTACTACATAGTGAGAAATATTAAAAAAAACTTCCTAGAAAAAAATTATTACTGTACGTTGTATTTTTGATACATGTACTATTTTCTTAAAAAATCTTAGAGAACTTGCAGATTAAATATATTGTTATTTAATAAATATATATAATAGGAACATATATATCAATACTATGCCATGAGAATCACTTTGATTTTATCAACAAGAAACTACCAAAATGCAAATGATTATAATCTAAACGGCAAACGCTAACAACGAATTAAGTATGCATAATTTAAAAAGCATTGTACCTATATATGTATATATACAACACAATTCAATAACACACGCATTATATTATGTAATTAGGTAATGAAAAAAATTCGTTTAAAAAATATAATTACGGGTTAATCGATAATTTTTTTGTTTATAATTTGGTTCATGTATTATTCAGGTAATATTTTTTTAAGAACAATATAAAAACGAGCGCATAAATTAAACAGTGATTCGGGGAACTCCGTGTGTTGTACAGCGGTAAGTATTACCTATTGCAAAGATGTGCCGCCAAGATACAACTGTTCAAACACAATATTAATCTTCAGATATTATAATAATATAATGTAGGTATATAAAACCGTTTCGACCGTTTATCTTGTGGAATATATTTTTAAATCAGATTTTGGTCACTCACACATTTATATAGAACGTTCCACACACATGTACATAATATATATAGATATTTTAAGTATGATGCATGAATACATTAGTATTCACTATTCATATATTATCTATTATGTCATTGAAACCTACGTAAAATTTACTAAAACGATCGCCTTCAAGAGACACTAATATAATATAATAATTCTATAATCAAATATGAAACAAATTGCTCAATTTTATTAATTTTAAATTGTCACGGACTTTTAGTGCAGTCGTATTAAAAAGCCGATCATTGAACATTAGCTTTCTATCTCTCTTTCCGTTGAGAAAGAGTTGAATTGACTCATGTTAACAACAAAGCCACACACACACATCATATTTTATAAGTACTCATACCAACACATGTATAAACGCGTGTACAAGACAACTACTCGCATACATCGTGTTCATATTCATATAATATTATATGTGTATAATAATTCGTAAGCGTGACCGATGAAAACACTATTTCGCCTATTCCCCACATCTCCCCCGTCTCATCTTGTTGAAGTACGCACGGAACATGATAACATTAGGTATATATGTATATTATAAATCATCGTCGAAAGAGAAAAATAAAAAATACGAAATCACTGGAGATCGCGAATCTAGCGCTGTATCGCGGTTATAGTGCGTGGGCATCGTATCACGCGACGGCAACAAACACTTTCACCGGATCATTAAATAATAATTATCGTATTAATATTTAATATTATAATAATAATTATTATTATACCAGTATAGTATAATGTAATTGAACCCGTTCGTCGTTTAAAGCACTCGCGAGTGATGTAATATACCAATAAATAATCAGTTGAGATCAATATCGTAGGTTTGATGATAAGTTTCGTGATATGTATATATATTATTAAACCATCATCGTCCTCGTCGTGCGAGGGAATGAAGAACCTGGCACCGGCCGATACATTTTTTTACCAAATTCCATGCAACTTTTTCTATACGATAACGATACAATAATTTAATGCTAGATATAAATACGTATGCCTCACAATTTCTCGTACACACACATGGAAAAGAAGCCGAAGAAACCTAACCGATAGGGTTACAGTTTACAACTCACATACCGATAATCGGTAATGGTCAAACGGAAGGGATGTAAGTAAGTATACATAAGGTATCGTATATCAACAGAACGTCTTAAGGACAACGAAAACGACAGCACGCGCCCGCGTATTTTTGGAATCCAATTTAAAAACCATCCAATGGTGTATGATGTGGCTGACATTTGTGCCATAGTGCACATGGCACGATCGACAACCCGAGAACCACTGTTAAATATACTATTGTTGCACTAAATTAATATGGCACATACAAATTAATGTGTTCATTCAGGGTAAATGCCGCAGTGTGCAGTCAAAATATAAGTAGAGATAATATTATATAGTCGCTATGTATAGTACCGGAAATCGTTTGAAATTTATTACTAAAAATATTGTTAATATATATATTATATATATATGTTATGCTCCCAAAAATGTGCTTAATAAAACATCTGCTGTTGGGAAACACATTATAAACGACATTAAAATATTATACATATTATGTATAAATGTATATATAATATATTTATTCGTTTATAATGTGCATTTTAGAATAAGAAAGCGTACATTAGCAAACTCTTAATTACCGTTTAATCGATTTTTCTTAAAAATTATTTGCTTACTGCTAATTAAAATATATATGTATACAATATATTCATATGTGAATGTTAAATAAACCATTATAGCCGATCGAATATGTATTCGATTTACCTTAGGTATTTAGTAATTGTATGAATAAAAGTCACTGCAGTCTTCATAACAAATACGAAATACAAAAACGAACAAAGAATATGCCTCGAAGACAAAGTAGTGGCGTAATCCACATAGTTAAATGATCTATCACTGCTATTATAACAGCATTTCTCCAAACAAATGTATAGTTATAAAAATTATAATAACGGTCAGTCTTGGTAGTTTTAAGAGACAAATTAAAATGCATAATAATAAGAACTTCATAGGTGTTCCAAATAAGTATTATTTTGAGGTTTTACTATATATATATATATATAATATTAAAATATGCATTATTCAAGTATCGATTTATTTTCAAGTTGAATCGAGAACAAAACGTTACGAAACAACAATAGCTGGTAGGTAGTACCTACTTCTATTGAATAAGTTTATACATCAGGTGGCGAGAAATTGCCCAATTCTCCATATAACAATTTGCCAATTTTATTCCATCGGATCTGCGACCAATAGTTTTGATACGAGCAGTGGAGCAAACACTTAGAGGGGTGATAAATGATAGCACAGTGGAGTTTAACCCGACGACATCATGTAAATAAGCGAAAATACGCATTAACTATACTTTACACGTATAGAATAAACAATAAGTCGCACTTAGTGATGATATTACATTAAGCGTATAGATACACTCGAGTGACACTTATAATAGATATAATACAATATAGATATACGTTAAATTGGTGGTTTGCTGCAGTAAACATGTAGGAGTATCGGACCGTTTCTTTCAAACTAAATCAAATCACCGATGCGAAATTTTAACAGCGATTTGAAAATGTGATATTGTAGAACATGAACTCGTTAAAACCCTTCGGCCATCGACTTAATCGAAATAATATACGTCACAGAAATATATATTAGGTATATAGTATATACAGTTATTGCATGCATAATATATATTATATATAATATTGATATTCCGTATACGCTAATATTATATTATTATTATTATTATTACTGTACATATATATGCATGTATGTGTATATTATTAATAATAATATGATTATCAGCTATATACGGACCGGATGGCGTGCGTTTAATAACGATAATTCTTGACACGACAGCAGGCTGCAGGTACCTATGTAATATAGTATATTATATATTATATTATATCGTATTATCGTATACCGCCGAGGACAATCGGCACGGACTGGAAATCGCTACGGTTGACCAATCGGAACTAGAACGCAACGAGCGCAAAATTGCTAAATAACATAAGATAAAAAAAAAAAGGATAAACGCGAGCAGGCTTTATACACTTTATATATTATTGTTATTGTTATAAATAATAATAATACGGCGCTTTATATCATCGCGCGCCACGGTCGCTACTATATACACACGGTGGTATTGTCTCGACGACTGACGTACTGTGTCAAAGCTATTTTTGGGGTCACGTCAAAAGTGAAACGCATTTACGACTACTACACAGAGTACTGACAACATGGCAATAATAATAATAATAAAAAAAAAAACTACAATACAATAAAATAAATGCAATACAATAGCTAATAATTAATATTATAATATAATTTAATATAAACCAGATACCTATATTATTATTGCGTAGGACACGGGCGCGAACCCGGTATCGGTTTACCTATGAACTTGGTCTCGAAAAAGCTTTCGAATATAATAATATAATATTGTTATAATATGTACGTTATGACAGTAGTCGTCGTCCAATCGCTTAAATATAATATTATTATTACTATATTTAATTAACGTCTTGGCGCGCGAGACATTAAAACGCCATTTGAGTGTATTAAGGTAATTGAAGTGGGTGGTGGTATTTTGTATCTCGTTTATTTCTCAGGTCCCGCAATGATCGTTAAAATACGAATAGAACGACTACAGTAGGTACTACAACTACACTCAATACGCATATATCATGTATACTATTATACTATACAACTGTGGATTTATACTGTGGCTTAGAATGCAAAAAAAATATTATATCTTATTTAATATAAAAACCATTGTTGTAGTTACTTAATAACTTATTAGAAATAATGCATATACTTATAAGAACACGCGAAATTATATAAAAAATAAACTAATGATATTTTTTTTTATCAAGTCACTAGCAGACATTATTGCACTTCAATAATAATAGGCACTTATATATTGAATGTCTAATTTGGTCGCAGTACCTATAATAGTGGAATTTAGGATCATTATTTTCTGTTCTGGAAACTTCTGTTTGATTATGTTCCAAGAGCAGGTGTTGGATACTATATTAGTAGTACCCCTACAAACTGTGCATATAGGGTAGTTATTTAATCATCACGTATAATAACCGTACGTCTGTGGCGTGCACGTCATAGCCTTGTTAAAACCATCTTCCACGTTTATACTTCTTTTATTTTTAAAGTATCCTATATTTCTAATCCTTTAGTTTTATATTAAATTTCGCTTAATTTAGTTAATTTTTTGTGTCCATTTGGATAACAATGTTGATCCGATTGTATAGTACCTACCTACTAGTTTAGTTTTTAATGATTTTGTATAAGCGCAGTGTTAAATTTATGCCTACCTTTTAGGTCATCTCAATAACATTCTACAGGCATACGAAGTGTAAAAGACGAGTTTATAATATTTTGATATTTTTTTCAATAGTACGCGACCTAAACCCGAAGTTCAATTAAACCCATATAATACGAATTGTTTAAAAGTAGTGTTACTTCGTACTTGTTGATACTGGCCACAGAATAAGACTGAACTGAAATAATTATACGCGTAAATCCATGCGTTATAATAGTAGAATAACACCACGATATATCGATTAGTCCATGGTCAATCCACATGGATTATTATGGGTACGATCATACAATCATTTTCACGAATTAATCCAATAAGAATCTCACAAGTATGCCGACCAACCTGAATAAATTATTCGCGGTTGAAACAGTTCTTTTTAAATAGAACATATACACACAGTAAACATTGACTATTATTTCTTTGTGCCATTTTACTAAGACAATTCAACATAAACCTATACATAATATTTACATCAGATTGTGGTAGCGGAGCTAAAAATCGATCGTCATAAGCGAAGACTGTTATTATAGTGAAGTTATTCTTTAGGTTAAAACCTTTTTATATTTTTGTATTTAGATGCTTGTGTAATTGAACTGAAACTATTAAATAATTACACGTGTTGCGACAGAATTGTCTAACGGTAAAGAAGTATAAATACCGAAGAAAACTTATATAGGTAGCCAGATAAGTATTTATCCTAACAATCGCTCAATATTAATTAATGCTAACAATTTTTCTCATGAAAAGCTTTTTCTTTAGATATTTATAATAGCAGCTTTTTCTATGGAAATAGAAACTACAAGAATTGAACCCTATAAATATGTTTATGTTACTTACGTCACGCTGTATAAGAAATAAGCCTCAGGATAAATATATTTACTAAATAAAAGCCATAACATTATGTATACATGTTATAACGTTTATATATACATATACAAGTTAACTGTTATGTCCTAATGTGCATCGTGTTTATAAAACATCTCACCGTATATACCTAACGAATAATTATTCAAAACCTTATAAGTTATACTAGTGTGCACAAATGCACAATTCTATAAATACTTAAATATCAAATTAGATCTTGTAAATACATGATTTGGTTTATTTAATTTTTTTAAAAGGGAATAATTTTAATTAGAGTACGTATAATGTAGAACCATCTGGTCTGAAGGTAGAAAGTTTGCTCCATTTTCGTGAAAAGTACTTACATATACATTTACTTCAAACTAAATGTTTTTAGGTACGTGTGAAACAAAAAACGATACGAACAAAATGTGTATGTATAATTTTTAATTATCAACATTTTTGGTCACCATACAAATATTTATTTCGAAATGTTTCCATCGGTATATTTTCCTCCACGCTAAAATAAAAAAAAATATATATTGTCAAATATTCTTTAAGACTACGAGAATTAATGGCTACTATAATTCCATGCCGAATAAAATATATAATAAATTATAGTGTTCGATATATCATTATATTATGCGCATTCTTTCTAATTTGAATGCTTTAGACACTGCGTTTATTTATTTGTTTCTTTAAACACGTTTTCCCTGATACCAACACTATACAGGTACAGTCGTTTGGCATGGATGTACGTTTATAATTCAATTACAATTTTTCCATTAATTTTTCCCGATCTAAGCTGTGCATATAATACAAAAATAATACATTGCAATATACAGTCGTGTAATACGCTCCAAACGAGTAACGACCAAACCCGATCCGAATGAAAAACTATCACGAATACATTATTATAAATTATAATATACGTTTGTTGTCTGCGGCAGAAGAACTACGTAGTATTTTTATATATACATGTGTGTGTGTTTATCGCTAATAAACATATTTTTGTACTCTCAACACGTCAGTTGACGCGCCGCGTTTGACGACATGAATACAAACCGAGATTATTATACGAATACTACCTATATTATAATATTATATACGTCATACATATATTTTGTTTTATAAATATTATTTACACCAAGTAACGTATACTTTTTAAACTATAAATATACGTATTCGCACAGTTTAATTATAACCTGTAACAGCTGTAACGTATATATTGCAGTTTGTCATTACGAAATACAAAATATGTATTTCACTATTATAAGAATATTATACATTTAAACCTACCTAAATATTATACACTCCTGTGGCATATCTAGTTCACTATATTATAACGTAGGTACTATATAATACAGGTATCAAATAACGGAATTTAGAGTTTATATGACAGTTTCTAAAAAATAAAAACTTTATACAATTTTGCATAATGTGTGTATCTGATTGTAGACTGTAGTATAGACTAGCTGTAGAGCATAAAATATATATATCATATATACTGACAACGTTAGCACAATTATACTACACTATTATTATTATTTTATTTCAAGTATAATATTATGTATACATATATAACCTAAATGTTTATAAATTTCATGTTTTTTTTTTAACTATGGCGACACTTATTGTATTGGCAATATACGCAACGTTTTCGAAAAACCCGACACGTATTCGTATTTCATATAGTTTATAAAAATGCATAATATATTTTTTACGATTGAGACTTTAATGCTTTTATTAATCAAATAACGATACGCATATAACACTAAAATAGGTACGGCTTTTCGTTATATGCATATAATAATATATTATTTTTATTTGAAACCGCAAGAAAGTGGAACATGCATTGCCATAATGCCACAATATGTGTGTGTATTTATATGTATCTGATATTGGAGTTGTCGATTTCCATCGCTTTGAATACGTGCCAATAACGACGACTACGTGAACAGAAATTTCCATTTTGATTTCAAGTACGCTCAAGCAAGAATTAAACACAGTCCGTTAGCCTGCTGCCTACAGTACAACAGCTATATAGTTGTTTGTAATACTGTTCTATACATAATAATATAATATACCTATGACTTATATAGTTTTACTAAACACCACCGCAATTGACCGACAAACGTACTTATACGAAAAAAAATTAATATTGACTAAAAAAGAATCCGATTTGGATCTCCGTGGTATACTTAAAAACACAATATCAGCATCTATATTCAATAAACGCTGTGATTTTTTTTTATCAATAAATTAGAAACAAATAATAAAACCCAAGATCCGAGAAATGCAATAAAAACTAGATAGCCTTGCAGTCACGGGTATATGATATAATATAGTTTATTTACATCATAAAACGGTGTATATTATATTTTTATCACGACCGGAAACCTCTAATCTTCTGATTTATATATTATTTAATAATTGTAGAATTTTTTTTTTTTTTGTGCATTATGTATTTCTGTTGTTAAATATTGTCATATTATACTTTAAATATTAACACGCATCACGGACTTGAATCATTGTGGTTACTGTCATTTTGTTAAGTCTCTTGGCTCTGCGCTATCTAATAATGTAACTATAAAATTAGAATTAGAATGTCACAAAATCTTGTTTATAGTTTTCTCGACGATTCATTGTTGAACCTAATTTGGGGGAGAGAGCTGATAATTTTTTATATATAAGAGGCTTAACTAGAATCCCTCATATAGATATATGTTAGGTAAGTTATTGATACAATACTATAATGCACGGTTATACGGATCGCTTATAATACGCGTCCATGGATGACAATAAAAACTTAGATTCTCTTGGAATTCCGGCAATTGCTACAACCCCTCCCCGCCCCTGATTTCAACACTAAAATATATCATAAATATAATAATAATAATAAATAACACTTACTGACATATACCGATAATTTAGACACGCGGAAACGAGTTTTCGACGGTGATTTACTTTGCATATGATATATTATATACATTATACCTACTATACATAGTGTAGCAGGTAGTCGCTGAAACGTGAGAAATCACGACACCGTCATAAACACACCCGAAAACAGCTTGAAACGAAACATATTATAAATATTAAACGTCATCTTCGGTCGCATACGATTATTTTCATTCCCCATACACATAGGAACGTACCGTGTAAGCAAGCGAGCAGCCGCGATACGATCTCAAACGACGATTGTTGGCCGCCGGACACAGCGAATGCCCGAGACCAATGTAATTAATTAGCCCTCGCGCCGTCGTCGTTACGCTTACCGCGGTCGTGGTTCGTATAAGTGCGGGTATACGCGAACCCCGACCGCGGCCGATGCACCGTCGTCTCGTTTGTATTATGTTTACTGCGTATAATAGTCCTGTACACGGTAATAATAACATTAATATAATAATATATATATGTATATATACAATATACATATGTATTACAGTGCATTACGTGTCCAGTGTATACGTATAATTTCATATTATTATTCATATATTATAATATACATATCATTATAATATTATACGCTATTACGTCGTATTTGTAAACGTACAACGCGCAGTGGACATGTACACAGACTCCGATCCGAAAACGGTTACGCGCATTACAATCCCCAGTGTGCAGCAACGTCCCACCCCACGCTTTCCGATCATCGTCGTCACCCGTCCTCATGCAGGTATAAGGTGCATTGCAATAATAACAACACACGTTTATGTAACCCGTCGAAATGCCCCGAAAGCAAGCGGGCGCGCGATGTATGCGGTACACGCGCACTCACGCACGCACGGGGTTTAGCCTCGGGGACCATTACACGGTAGATGAAAAAAATAAGCGCGCCCGTTGCTTCTACTCGTGTAACACATAATACAATACGCGCGTGTTGTGTCTGTATACAGTATATACGCATTGTACATATTATACCGGGTGATCCATTTAAAGTAGAATAGACACTCGTCGTTATTTCAAAAACTATTAACATTTTTGAAAATATTTACTTTTCTTTTGTTTCGGATAATTTTCAAGTGATGGTTAAAAAAAAGTTTTCACTGCATTTACCGTTATAGTTTTCTTTGTTCCTTCTTTTTTTTTTTTTTTTTTTATGACCATGCGTTTTTAATTTATTTTTCCAAAGGGGAAATTTTTTGAAATACTTCGGTGTATACATCGAATTTTAATCGAATAGTATATGATAAGTATATTATACAATTATTTAAAGCCGTATTTATAGTTGAGATAAACGAAATGGAGTGGTTAAAAATATCAATTTACTACTCCGCTCCTTAGAGCTTTAAATACATTTATAAAATAATTTAACTAATAAATTACATGTCCGAAAATTGAGTTTTTCCGACTGTAAAAATTAAAAATATATGTAATCTTTCTAGATTCTAAAATTAAAAAAGTTTTTTTTTTAAGCTTGATGATAAAGATAAAAATGATTGAAAATATCTTCAAAAAATGTTGTTATCTGAAAATAATTACTGTCTTACGTTAAATTGATCACTCCGTATACACAATAACCCGTGTGTATAACGTGCCCATACGTTTCGATATAACATAGGTAACTATATAGTCAGGCGTGTGTGTGTGTGTGTTTATTTCAGTGTACACGGTATAGGTAGGTACGCGTTGTACATAATATTATAAACGCGTACCGTACATATACAAGACGTACCACATTATATTATATACGTGCAACGATAATGTTCATTGGAATAATAATAATATAACAATAATAATTATTATTATTGTTATTTCTACAAGCGCAGATATACAGATATTATTTAGTATTATATGCACCGGCTACGCGGTGGCAGCAACTACAGGCGTCGTGTGGGTATTAAACCCGACTTGCTGGAAAATCGTGCGGGTTCAACGTTCGCGCTCCAGTGTTTATAATAATATTATATTATATTTTATATTTTTATAAGTACGGCGGACACAGAAAAAAAACCGTATATTATATGATGTTTACACGCGAGTTATTATATTTATAGTATATGCCAATATAATATATACCTACAGATGACGTTGATTCGAAAAACTGTATACACATAATGGAAAAAATGCAGTATAGGCCAATGTTCGGCGACGCGAGTAAAAAAATTATGATTTACAAAATATTTCCAATGATAGATACAATATTATAATATATGTATATTATAATATTGTATCAGCCATATATGCATGTGTTTTGACATTTTGAATTTATCGTACGAGCGAAACGAATTGAAAGAAATCGTGACGTGCCTACTTTTTTTAAGACATAATACGTCTATGCGTACTATACGATGTAAAATATCTGACGCATACAAGAAATTCAAGAAAAATTAAATTTTCTCGTTCAATCGTAGGCCACATCTTGGTTGAACTGAAATAACTTACAATTCAGCAATGTATATATTATTATTGTCTTATAAAGCTATATTATATATTATATATATATATAAATATATAAACATTAAAATTCGAAACGTATGTTCCTAACAATATATTAAACGGATAACAAAACAATTGATGCAATTTTTTAATTTATGTGCCAACTGCCAAGCATAAAAAATGCAACATAATATTATAGGTAGCCACGTGTACGCTTTTGTCGTATACAATTACGAAAAACACACGACCAACACGAACCAGATGTACTGCGACAGCAGTTATAATAACTATTAACTATCCATATTAATTATTACCTATTTAAGCCAGCTAGTGTGAATAATGTATTGTTTTTAATAAATAGTAAAAAAAAATTGCAATATACCTGCATTTAAGTTTACACTTATATACAAGTTACAATAATAAACTCTTTATACCGATTATAGTTTTATATTAGCAGAAATATAGGATTATTACGTCTTTAGAAAAAAAAAATTCTCACGACTTTATTATAACACCGTGTTACCCTCATAAAATTCAAAACACAATGTAGTATAAATGTGAAGTACAATTGAATATATCCTCTATAAACGCGACACAAGATTCATTTTTACCAGACGATTTAGTTCACTCATATGTTATACGTGTGTACATTTATCATTTCGATAATAATAAATAAACCCATAAATATATATATATATTATAATAAAAGACACTTTCACATAGTATAATTTATTAGTTGGCCAAGCTCCGTTGTCCATTCAGAAGTCGGTATAGCAATAGTTTGAATGCCATTATAATAATATGTAGGTATCCGTTTTAAATCTCAAATGATATGTATATTGTATATTATTACACTGGTATACTATAACTATATTATAATGATGAATCATTTTGATCGTACCAACTAATAAAAATCTGTAATTTTTATTCATTAAGAATAAGTATGACGTCGTCAATGATGTCAATAGAATATTATATATTAAAAGTTCAAACAGTATTAATAATTAATAAATTACATATTACTTATATTTACAGGAAATGACGTTCTCCGCAACAAGTGCCAACGATTAAAGGAAAATAACGTCGGTAACAATGATACACATTATAGCGATAATAACCATTTATCGATTGTTTAGTAATAATTGACGATTACCATATAAATACATTATGCACATGTCGATGAGACGTGACCATTTTTGGAAAACAGACGAGGATTTAAAAAAAAAAATACTTAATAACCGAAATTAAATTTAATAACCCGGTACACGATGCGCACATGCTGACAGGTTAAATGTGCGTATATATACAATGCATATGTATATTACAACTAGTTTTTCTACTTGAAATTGATTTTAACGGCTTATAATATATAATATATGCGTATAGAAGATATAGTAACGATCGTAGGTATAGGCGCATACATTACGCATATGCGTTTAGACTTTAGACTAATAGACTATAAGGACTGCGTGCATACATTACATACATATATGCGTTATTAAATTATTGAATGCCTAAAAAGAAAAAAAAATACTATACTATGATGACCCGAAGTCAACAGTAATATACTGTAATAGTCACGCTCAGGCTTACACGTTTACTCAGATCCTGCTGTTAGAGCATATTTATGGTGTTATCAAGCTGAAAAATTTAAAAAAGTGACAGGCAAATCCAATGATCGTACATACGTTCATGCCATTTATGTATATATATATATATAACAAACTAAAGTAATACATTAGTAATTAAGTCAATGCATTTCATTGTTAATTACTACCTTATAATAAGCGGATGAAGGGAAGATGGCATAACATTTTGATTCACCATAGTAAAAGTTATAAATGCGACGAATACGTCGTAAATTGGTTTGTAGTCTACAGCAACATCAGCATTCAGCAGTATTTATCAAATGTTTCTTCCTTCGTTTAGATCAAAGATATTTAATTATTATTATTAGAACGTGAATACCCGATGACCGTCGTTGCACTCGAGCATTAAATGATCTATCACCAAGTATACACAAGTTAAACTGAATTTATGCAGGATGTTTATACGAGTGATTGTAAAGAAAAGATGCTTTTTTAAAGCTTACGTTAAAGTATATTTATTTAAAAATAATATTAAATTTGAGGAAAAGTTAAATGACTGAAATGAGTTAAAATATTAAATATATTAAATTCAAAATTTTAAGTACTAAGTAAGACTAATAAATGCGATACAATTTTATATCTCAAACGTACAACGTTCTATATAATTTAGTTGGATGATTAGCTTAAAGATCAGTGATTCTCATCAAAGAACAAGGCAAGAGAATGTGTTGTTTTCTTGGAAAACCGACATAGTGCGTTGTTACACGATCTCCTTAGGGTTTTTATGTGAATCAGCTCGTTATGATAGATTTTACGAATGTTACAATTCTAAGAATCGTTTAACGTGTTTTTGAGTATTTTTTAAGCGCAACATTCAAACAGGTAGGTACTCATTAATAATTTAAATTTGCACAATAAATAATATAATAAGATGACACCATAGTTCGATTTACTACACTCGTTTTTTTTATTACAGGAAACAATGTATATTTATTTTATGATATAGACCTAAAATCCTAAAGTATGAATGGATACCCATCATGACTCATGAGTCACGAGAGCAATACGGTACGACTTTGGGGACTGTGTGACGCCGACGAACGATATAGAATTATATTAACTATTAAGACATAACGGCGCGGTCCACGGGCAGACATTCATCTTTGGTCGCGGCAATAATAATGATAAATTTTTATATACATAATACAGACTCCGTCGTGTATGTAATATAGTATTATTATTATTATTATAGCGTATATAACGCCATAATGGCTTTAGAGCGGTACGCAGTAGCAATAGTAGCTGCTGCACTACCGTTGAGCGGTGAGACTATAATATAATATTTAATAAACGAACGCGCCAGAGTCAAAGGTTTCGAAAATTATTATCGATTTCGTCATCAAAGTGATTGCGATTATGAAAAAAAAAAAAAAAAAAAAAAATTGAAAATAACGAAATCGTCGAAACGATATATAAGTGAGTATAAATACGAATTATCATTGCGCTAAAGTGGTATATACCTAATAATAAAATGTATAATCATCATCATATAATAGTATAAAATATATACCATATACGTAATCCGTAATAACTAATATTATAATAAATTATATACGCCAAGCTCAATACTCTTGATCGTGAATCATTGCGTTGTTGGGCATTGTTATTACGCGTAAACGGCATCGCGTTTCACCGGAGCACACGAAAACTGTACGAAATAAAAACATTTTTAATTAGAATTTTTGTTTTCTCGATACGACCATCATATTATACAACGATGATTGTTTTCGATTCTTTTCAGTCCAATAACCGCGGCGGCAATACACGTACAACAATGCGACCGTGATAGGTATACGATATTACAGTAATAATTATCGTCATCGCGGTCGATGTTGCCCCGCGAGCGCCCTGTACCGCGGCGGGTCGGGCCCGACCAACAACGAATCCAATTATCAAAATCGGCGGCGGCGGCGGCGGCTCTGTGATCCATTTCAATACGTGGCGCGCGCCGCGGCCGACGAGACACGCCGCCGCCGCCGCCGTCGCCGTTGACGCGTGTAATATTTAAATACGCGACGATAATAAGTCGGCGGTAGACGCGCACGCGCATGTGTACGCGTATTATATTTTTTTAATTGTACACCTAAGCGAGCACACACGCGTAGGCGCTCGACCGGAATATTGGCGGAGATACATATAATATAGAAAAAAAACCGCACAGATCGGAGCGAACGCGATCTTTCGCCGAACGACGACGACGACGACGACGCGCGCGCGAAAGGAGGATAATAATAATAATAATATTATTGCGAATTCAACACACGTGTATGTTGTACACGACGCTCGTGTGTAATTATTGCGATGCAGTAACATAACATTATACGTATACGCTCACACGCGCACGCAACCAGTTTATTTTTTCCATCATACCGTTTAAAGGCTTTCGCAGTTCTTGCGTCACAACCCCGTCGCAGTCGTCGTCGCATCTGTTCATTTCTCGTCCCGTGTCCCGTATTTTTCGCACGACGATGACGACGACCGTCCATTATTATTATACACACGCCGAGCAAACACTGCTATCACGTCCGTATTCGAATATCGTCGTCGTCGTCGTCCGCCGAGGAAACTGCACATTTAGAGTTCTCACGCGGCCGATAACGCGCCGAGCTTAGCTCTCGTCGCTGCAACGCGCAGGTGATGCGCATGATGTCGTGGGGTACAGATAGGAAAAAAACGCGTAAATAACAATAATATAATACACCCCGCGACACCGCCGCCGCCGTCGTCGTTGTGGTTCGACGTCTCGGGTAAATCTTGCGTACCCGGCCACCGGCACGTTTCCCGGTTACCGAACGTTCGGAAATCGTCATCGGCCGGCGGCGAGTACGTGACCAGACCCGATGTCGCGGGATTTCCGTCGCAATAAGAATACCTGATCCATACCAACAGCACAATCATGATAACAATGATACACACCTCTCCGCGGTAAATAATATAAAATAACGCGATTGTCGTCATATTATATACCTGTAGTCATATTATATAAGATCGAATGGGTACGCACTATGTCACGTCGACTCGATAACATAAAAACGATGGTAAGCATATCGCTTACGAATTCCAGAGATCGCGGACCGCGAAGAAAAGAAAAAATGTCGCTATACCTCCACGGTTTCACCTCAGAATCGGAACCCCCTCAAAATTCATTATAAGTACCTATTACAGGATGCACGACATGCAGGACTGCAGCGTGCTTTGTCGTCATCGTACAGGTAAAAGGTAAACGCGTACAATAAAATAAATACAATACAGTACGAGTGATCTACTAGCCAGAATCTATCCGAGACCATTTGACGAAAAAAATAACTATAGTATACGGTAAACGTTAGAAACCATTTCGAGAAATTTAAATTTAATATCTGCAGTAATACGTAACTTTCGTTCCGGGGAGCAAAAAAAAATCTTATATGCATCGAGAAATTGGACGGCCGGTATGCTTCGGAGAAAGTATATATAGTAGACATAGCGACGATGCGATCTAGATAAAAGATATCGCGATTCGCGAGGAAGAGCGGCGCGAGGTATTCCGCGTATACCCTTTGGCATATTTCTTCGATTCAAAAAAAAAAAAAATTACGTGTTTTCACGATAAAATGAGCACGTACTATGTCGTGTTTTATTACTGTTAACCACTATTACATATTATTATACTATTATATTATATCAACAGGCAACATTCAGCAATAGACAGTAAATAATATTGTTAAATAGCATTAACTAGAAGTAGAAACCCAACGAAGTATCCAATAATATTTCAATATTGTTTTTACACATATTATTTAATATTTATTATATTATGGGGATTATGTAAGTAAAAATAATAAATACTGTCAATTTTCAATCAACGATTGTATAAGCCATTATACTTTTTTGAGATTGTGCAGTAGTTACGAGTAGATGCATTTTTTCATTTTTTCAACCACTTTATTGAAATAAATAATAAATTATATTGTTAATAGTACAGTAATAAAAAAATAATACAATTTTCATAACTATATTATCATTGTTAATGTTATTATAATTATTATTGATTATAGAATTTTATGATAATTAGGTACTATGAAGACTATATTATTTTTATAATAAATTGAGACCGCACGTAGTTTGTTCAGATAATATATTTAAATTAAATTTAAATTTAGAGTCCAAAGATAATTTGTATTATAATTTATAAATAAGCTTTGATGCATATAATATGTATATTACCATACAGTTAATATATTATTTTATCAGCTTAAGTAATAATTCTAACATACAATAATAGGTATATATATGTATATATATATACGAGCTACGCGTGTAAAATAAATAATTCAATTTTCTTAAAACGAATAGCGTCGGTTACAAACATAAACAAAAATGTTTATGCGCCATAAAAAGTAAATACATTCAATATTTTGCAACAACTTAGGTACCTGGTACCTGGCTATATAGTATTAAAGACGATAGACGCATATTATATACTATAGGCTAGGTATGTGTTGTTGAGGTTGAAGTGTTGCGTTGTCTATACATATTTATATACTTGTATAAGTACTTTTGATGGTTGTCACGCGATGCACGAGGAGCTGCTGAATAATAGGATTTTCCACACGATCTGTAGGTACATCGATTTTGAGTGGATTGATAATATTATTATATTTCTTATTAATGAGTATAAACTATAAACAATAAACTGTTTTATACAAAATATATTTTATACTACTATAATAGTGTTATAGGAAATCATGTCTATACCAAAACAACTGCAGTCACGATTTATCGTTAAATCCCCTGATACTAAATAATATATAATTTTAAGTACATATTATTAGATTAATTACCCGTTTACGTTTCCTTAATACGTGTGTTTAATTTAATTTAACAGGAAGTTTTTTAATATTTAAATATACTATTCAATATTGTTTTAATAATTAATGAAAATAATACCATAATAATATACTTATATAGTTTGAATTTCAAACTTTAAAGCTATTTCAATAATTTCATGCAAAAATGAAAGTTAAAAACTATAGTCTGTACTTTGAAAATAAAAATGGACAAGTATATAAGTAATAATAGATAGATTAGATTAGAGGCAGATTTTACTATTATTTTTTCGATAAAACTCCAACGTAGTGGCAGTTAATTGCTATTTTAAGTGCTCTATTTAGCGCCATTAATGCAGTTTATAGGTACATATTTTTAATTAAGTAAGTGATATTATTTTAACAAAAACCAAGGCCTCCTTATACACTAGTTCCTTGAGTAATGCATTAAACTCTTAAATCCACTAACGTATAAATAACCTATAGGTCATATTTAATAATTTATTATAGTACCATTAATTATAATTTATAGATATATTATGAATTATGATAGTATATACCGATGATAATATACTATGATGCGCTAATGTGGTATACTATAAAATAGACAGTATGTAATGAGCAAAACATAATTATGATTATAACTGGAAATATAACTTTGGTAAATAATTATTACTAGTTTACAATATTGAGTACCTAGATCTTAAATTAAAATTACCAATTCTATAGTTTAATTCCTAAAGTCAAAAAAGGTAAACCATTTTGTTTATTGAAACGTAAAGGAGATGAATTATTTCAAAAATAGCATTTCTAAGAAGCGATTTCCACGAAATAAGAAAATAATGTTGTCACTTATAAATTATATTTTGACCTTAATGCGTTGTTTCGCAAAATTATAGCAATAAGCATTCTATTATGCATTATTATTATTAAATAGAGAAAGGAGGACATATTAACCAAAACGTTTTGCGTAAATTGAATTTTAAAAGAAAGAAAAACGGTTATCATTTTTTTCCAATAGAAAATATTTGCTGTTTGGGTGCAAATCACAACAACACAGTTGTGGGTCTCTTTTTTTCACTCAACACAGATCACTTAACCCGGTTTATACACGGACAATACACTATAAAGCAATTCGGCGGATCGGACTGGTTTCAAATGTTTCAACTATTCTGTCATAGCGACGCAAGACAGGTCAAGTAGCAAAAACATCAGCGGGTTGTCAAATCGCATTAGTTTTTTTTTCCTTGCACCAAATACATAATGCTGTTACAATGG
>VUJU01000206.1:0-67567 GCA_009835225.1 Aphis craccivora | reverse complement strand
GCGTCATTGTAGTAACGCCAGATCACAAGATGTTTATATTGACTTTTTATAAATGTGAACCTATATTTTTTTATAGTACCTACTTAATAAAATAAACACTTGTTCTGCGAACGATCACAGATTGTGCGAGATCTATGAAAAACTATAACGGGAATTTCGTCGCAGCTTGTTTACATTTTTTTTTTGCTTTTAATCGTTGTCATTGTTTGTAGATAATTTTTTTTCTCTTTTTTTTTTTTGCGTAAACGCTCGTAATTTCGACCCGTCGTTTATTTGTATGTACATTGAACATATATTTATAAAAAAATCAAAACGCCTACTATCTCTGGGTTTTCACGCATATCTATCAACACAAGATCGCCAACCAACCTGCACCAGGAGTCTACTGTGTACCTATACGTAGATACGTTCAGTACCTATATTATTGTTTTACGAAAACGGCGTTCAAGTCTACAACGCACTGGTGTGCGCTTGTGCGTGCGAAAGAAATCGTTCAGGCAAATCGTATATAACCACAAAGTCTTTGAGCTGGTTTACCTCTCCATCTATGTCGATTTCGATTCCTTTTCGGTTATATTGTATACACATACCCCTCAGAATTAAAGTAGAAGTGTAGAAGTACCACAACATATTTTTGGATATTGGCTTAATGACATAGTCCTCGTGCAAACAACCGTTTACCTATCCTAAGTGTGAAGTCTCTACAGCTGATATCTCTATGAGTCTATGACCACTGTTGCCCGTCATATTACCCACAGAGACGGTGAATCCTGCTGAAGTTAAGTCGTCGCATAGTAGTATGATTATGTAATAATTATAGTAATTATTATACTTTTTTTATTTTTATTTTTTATTTCTTAGACTACTAGCCCGCCACCGTCGTCAATCTTTGTCCTGGTTTTTAATGCCCAGATGCTCAAAAAATCATCAATAAAGTCACCGTATATGAGTATACTCATCATACAAACTCTTACTATATACTAGTACACAGATAAAATAGTAAAAAAAATAAAAAATATATAATATACATTCGATTTAAGAAGAACAGACTTAATGTATTCTAAAAAATTAAATATGATAATTGATTACTTATATTTTAGATTAAATATTTATAAAATAATAATATATTTTTATTATAAGCAATACCTAAAATAGCTAATAACTTCAAACTATATTACCTATATCACAGTTAAACTCTTTGTTTCTAGGTTTCAATAATAAAGAAGTAATTAAACTTATATAATATTTGCAGCAATTTTAGTGACTGATACTTTACATAGTAATTTTAAATTAAATATAAATCACAATGCAATTATGTATTGCATATTAGAATAACTACAATTATTTTACAGTTCAAATACATACTAAGCACAACTTACTGTAATGTTACAACTATGTAGCCAATTACAAGAGCTTAAGTTTTGAGTACAATACTTTGTTAGTTATGCGAGGTCGGTCATATGTAAATTGTTTGTAAATTCAAAGTTTCTTGCATTATAAGGTATTGTACAATTCGTATAACATAATTATGAAAATAACATAGCTGTCGAAACCTTAAGACTATAAGTAAAATAATAGTAGGTATATGTAATATAATAATAAAACTATTGAGTATAGCCATGAAGGTTTTTATTACAAGAAATATCAAATAAAAACAAGTAAATATTGATAACCGATTGGTATATAGATACATTTAGCATCAAATAAGTAATATTAGCATATCATACATTCATAAATCTATTAAATAAACTACAAATAATATACAGATGTTGATAATATAAACATATATACCTATACTTCATAATTGCATTCAAAGTCACGATTATGATAAATATTCTATGCAATTAAATGTAATTCAAGTATAAAATATTTTTATCACTGCAATACCAGTTTTAAAATACTATTATAGGTACGTAATATAAATTTGGTATTAAATTTTTGGAACATCTTATAAATTATATTATATATTTATATATCGTATGACTGAACATCAGTTGTGGATATAAATAAAATACTTTGAGCAATAGTTTAATAAGTGTACAAAAGTAGATGTCAAATAAAACCTAAACAAGTAGTCAAAAGAGAAACTAAAGGAAACAAGTTTATCAACGTACCTGTAGTGATTATTTAGTAAATAAATTATGAAATATGTTTGGCAACTATAGTAAACATATTATTATTACATAAATACCGTACAATATACGATATTACATACTTTACTTCAGGAAAAAAACTTATTGGACATAAATCTAAAATCGTTTTAATATAAAGTATAAAAAGGGATATACCAACGTTTCGTACTAAAAACTATACAGTTTAGTATACACTTGGTAATAAAATAATTTTAATTATTTAAAAAGTTTTTGTAGCGCATATAATAAAATAAACTAATGAACTCAAATTATTTAAACCAACAAAAATAATAAAATTATTTTTCGTTTTCTTTTATTTTAACCATCTGGTTATGTTGCATGTTTTCGTTATAGGCATCTATAACAGCCAACAGCCGGACAACAGGGATATGTAGGTACCTATTACCTATCCGGCACATGACTACACATGAGTATACTGCCGGATGACACAAATCATCAAATTTCACTAGTATTTTCTGACCTGCTGAGTCTTAGTTTGAAAAAAATGTATAATGTATGAAACTTTTTTTTCATAATAACCCATTTTTACTAAACCACCTGGATATTATTTTATGCTACCTGTCAGAAATAAAATATAATATACATGCGAGTGCGCGGCCAAGTATATTATGAATATTAAACTATAGTGTATAGCCGCTAGTAAAATAATTATTTTATTAATTGACAAGAAAACTATTAAGGACATAAAATATTGAAATTGCAGTATATGAATAATTCAGTACTGATATATTATATATTAATAATTTCGTTTTCATTTGAAAATAAACTAAATTTATAAAGTATAGTTGTATACAAGATTTTATAACTAGGTAGTAAAAAAAAAAGTTTAAAATATTAAGATAAATTAGAAAACAATATTATTTCAAATTTTTAAAATCAAGCATTCAACTACTATCAGCAGTATCAGTAAAAGATATTCGTCATATAATATTTCAACAATCAATAAATAAATGAACTTAGAAGTAACAATTAAGTATAATCTATTAAATCTTTTGTAAGAAATTCAATTTATAATATGAAATTTTAAAAATAAACTGAAAGCAAAATATAATAGTTTCAACTTAATCATACATTCAGTCGAAACTAATACCGAAAATAATAATAACTAAACATCATTGTCATCATTCAATAATATAAGTTTTAATTTTCATGTATTTTTGGTAGAAAATTATTGGATAAAAATTATTATTTAATATGCTCCAAGTTCAATGAAAGGACGTCTTGCTTTGATAGAGCAAGCCGCAAGGTCGAAAATATCCTTAAGCTACGAATCCTTACAATAGTAATAGGCTCGATAATATCTGGACCAATAAAAATGACCATGGGTCAAGATTTCGTTATTAGATTATAAAATAATAATACCAATGCTATAACAAATAATAAAAAATAATTTTAAAAATCACTTATAATATTGTGTATAAATATATCAGTGAAGTGTATTCGTGATCAATAATCATGTTGTATATATTAAAATAAATAAAATGGACACTACATGATGAATTTACGTTTTCTATTCAAATCGTTTCGTTCCAGCTTCCACGACCACGGGGCACGGAGACACGTTTCAATTTTTAATCTTTTAACGAAGGCCAATCTTAATTCTTAACAGTATTTTCCAGACTTTCACGCGAATGTAAGTGGAAAAAGGCAATACAATAAATGTAGAAAACAAGGATAGAATCTATAGCATTAATAATTATTAATGTATATAGTGAGTTGGTAATTGAATGATTTTATTTTAAACGCAACCTCCAATCTACTAAATCAAATATCAAATATTTCTCAATTAAAATCCTTAATTATTTTAAACTAAGCTCGCAATTCTTTTTATTTTGGTAATTTATAGAAATTTCAAGTTTATTTTAGTATATAGGTACATTGTAATATAATTAATAAATGATTATTATTCTAAAAACGTAAAAAAGTTATAAGAGTAGATACCTACTATAGATAGGTATAGAATAAAACGAAAAAATATATTTTCAAGAACAACCATGTCGAAAATCAAAAATCTCAAGTAAAATAAACGAGTTATATACACATTGTGCTTCAAAACAAAAAAAAAAATTATTAGTCATAAAATCATTATTTCTTAGTTGCAGCGAGATATATAGTTTAAAATAAAGTAAAAATGTTTAATGTCTCCAATAAAAAATGGAAAAGTATGGATATTTGAAAATTTTTCACTACTATACTCTAAGACATTCTCTATTATTTAATATTATGAGTTATAAATTATGACATATGCATTTGGTTTCTAGCCTCTAAGTAAACAGCAAACATATGATTTGAAAAAAAAATAATTGATCATTAATTGTTCATATTTTAAAAATAAAGTAATATATTTAATATATAGGTACATTCTTAGCGACTGTAAATTGCTTCATTTGTCAATCCAAGGTTTTTTACAGAAAACGTGTGAAGGTTAAACCTGATTTGTCTGCTTTCCTAACACACCCTCACATATTAACACATGAACTGTAAAGGTAGGGATAGGGATATAAACATTTTTTAAATAATTTGTTTATTGTGCTTTCCGCATAAACATATCGATTAAAGTTATTTACACACATTGGAAAATAAACTGTATGGCAAGACATGTCATAAATTATCTTTATAATATTATAAAAAAAAAATTTAAAAGTATTTTATCAAAAGTGCATTTTTTATTGTAAACATAAAACTATTAAAAGAGGTATTAAATATTGAACGATGTATACAATATATGCATTATACACAAATATAGTAGTAAACAATAACTAATGACAAAGTATATTAATATATTATAGGCTGATAGTCGTACACTCGTACTATAACTATGGACCAATCTACTTCGATTAAAAATATTAAATTATAAAAAAGAGGAAAAAAAATTTTATTAGAACATATTAGGTGGGATTGTCACACTGTAATTTCCAGGGTCGAAGTCTTTAGACAATCCGTTACTAGATATACCTAGATATACCGATTTATAGGTATAATTAAATACAATATAAATTAACTACAGATATCTATTTAAAATAAGGGTGTCATTATAATAAATATAATATTAAGTACTGAAAAACTATTATACTGTGATGTTTATAAAAAATACATTATAAATTCAAGGATGAATTTCGATGACAAATTGGATCTAGTTGTACTTAGCATAGTCAAAATTCGAAAAATACTTTAAAATAACAGTAAAAAACAAAAAAAATTAGGAATTTACACGCAAACTATAGTTTTCAACAAAATCAATTTGAATTTAGATTCTAAGCAGAACGATGAATGTATTGATTTTATAATGTTAGGAGTTTTTTTATTTATGTGTCTGACATCAATTGTCACTTTAAGCGCAGTAAATAGCTTAAATTTTCAAAATATAAAATTCTGACTATACGTAGGTAGGTACATCTTAAAATAAAAAGGAGAAAAACCAAAACCGGAATTTTTACTCAAAAAAAAATTAAAAATTATTTACTGAAGTAGTAGTATAAATAAATAAATTATAAAATATCCTTGGAAATAGAAACACACAACGTCTCAGAATTTATTTTTATTTAAAAAAATAATTCATTGAGTTAAAATGTAATACATTAGTAACCTACTCAATAACAAGATACACTTGATACTTACTACACATCAGTGTGACTTCCCCGATTTTTTTTAAACTTTTTATTAAAATGTTATACACCACAAAATCAAAAAAAAAAAAAAAATGTGTGCCTATAAATAATAAATTTAATTTATATATTTTAATAAAATGCATAGGTATGCATGTGTTTTTTATTTGAACCAAGGATATAAAAGAAAAAAGGATATTTGATCTCCCTAGATCAATTATAATTTTGGCTGTCAAAATACAGTTAGTTGAATCAACGAACATTCGAATTCAGTACTAAAACTTGCAGACTACTTGGCCTGTAATGATTGAGCAAATTAAAATGGACAATGTCCAATCTGGCACATTAACAAAATCCAAACAATCCCCAGACAAATCTTGGACAATATAAATAAAACAATTTGGGACATATTTATTATCAGTATCACATATTCCTATCTGTTAATAATAATTCAAAAAATGGAGTATTATCACTTTATTTTAATAATTAGCTATTAAGTGCTGTAGCAATAATGACCGTTTGTAGCGGTACAAATTCTAAAGCACATTTTACAATCACATGAATTAAACTTTTTAGGAACTCGAAAATATAGAAAATTAAAAACCTGAATACGAGATAATCTACTTTTTAGTTACACAATTGACCTATTATAACAGGAATATTAATTTTTCTTCATATTTTCAACAAATATTTTTCAGTAAAAAAATGCGAATTACAACAATAATTACAATCATTACGCGAAATGCTATTAACACGAATACATTATAATATTATATAGTTTTAATTAGAAGGACTTAAACTTTTTAAGAATTTGTAAGATATGTATGAGATATACATATCTAATATAAACATATTAAACCTAGTTAATTTGAATAATTTACAAATGTATTTAGTAACATTTTTTCAAGTATTTACAATATGGATAAATTAATACAAATGTAGATTTTTAATTTTAACAATAATATATAGGGCAATTAAGTATATTAATAAAATAATTTAAATACAAACAAATTCACTAGTAAAACTAGTTTTAACTCTAAAAAATCAAGATACCTAATTCAATTTATTATACTTCACTCATAACCATATTAAACACAAATTATTTATAAAATATACTTATCAGTTATAATTATAGTAGGATTATATAGAATAAAACTAATTATAAATATTTAGCTATATACTCACGAAAAAAATAATTCATAAAAAATATTATTTAAACGTTTCACAAATATTAAATATATATAAATAATAAAGCAACAGGATTTCAATTAAACTTCAAGACCAATAATTATGTATTCTCTAATATTCAGTTTTATCATAAAAGAAAGAAATATTTCTAGTAATTGATTCTATTTGAGTAATTGCTGAACTGTTAAGAAAAGAATACTAGAAGATCAAAATGCACAATTATTATTTTTATTCCATATCTTTAAAGGTACTGTGAGTAAATTTAAATTTGCATTTATTCACCGATTACAAAATAGTTCTAACATTTAAATGCTTTAGTTTATTTTTGTTATACTCTTAATAATTTATACCTAACCTTCTGTTTTTGCAATTTTCCTACAAATAGCAATTGTAAATTTGATAATTCAATAATACAGAAAATTCAAACGTACGAGAAAAATGTTATTAATCAGGACTATACTCCACTTATAATAATAATGATACTACTCTTTTTTTTTCTAGTAAGTATACACAACCATATAAAAAATGAATTCTGACATTCTGATATCACATCAATACATGCACGGCTGGTATTGTGCAATAGTCAATTAGAAAAAGTTATACATGTGTGTTTCACTATCCGATGGCCACAGATTAAAAATAAGCATAGACTGCGAGGCTTCTGTACGGGGCTATTACACCGCGTTGACCGTGAATCTCACTACATTAAAGAATCAAATGAGCGCCATTAGCGCGACTAGTTAGGCAACAAACGCACACACAGGAGACAATACGACCGGTTTTAAGTTTTTTTGTACATATTTTTTTTACAATATTTATCTTTGCCATAAGCGCGTCTCATCCTTTTTCAGACTGGTAGACTAGTTAGTGGTTTCAGATTACCCGAGGGCGTGCTGGTGAACACAAACTAGTTTACCACCCTGAATATATTTGTATTTACCGTACTGAAACAATCTTAATCGTTATAACTAAGGCAATAATAATAATTGATAAAATATGAATAAAATAACAAATTAAAGGACTAGAGGGTATCAACAAAAGTTTATTAAAAATGTCGTAATAAAATTGAGTTAGTGTTTGATCCTTAGCGTTTTATAACTATTTAAATTCTTATTTTTATTAGTTTAACCAGGGCGCTGAAGGTACACGTGTTCGTACGAAGTATTCCGATAACATCTGCTTATTTTTTGTATACACAAAAAGGGGTACAATACATTCTAATTCGTCAGCTGAACGTTGCATAAACACAAATTAAAACAATAGAAGCCCTATTACCTATTACCTATATAGAAGTATATAGTGTTTTTCTTATATATAAATTAAATACCCATATATGACCGAACAATGTGTAAGTGTGGGGGTAGGGAGGCAAACCACTGGTATTCTGAATTACGCATTCGATAGAGCGTCTATGGACTTAAGAGAGAAAAAAATACGACAAAACGGTCACTGTATGTCTCATCCAAACAACGCGGCTTCTGCAAGAAAACCAGTTCTATTGTACACAACGTTTGTACACTGCATTGTGATGAAGGAGGGATAATCGTGACGTGTTCTCCAGCTGGTTTGGACCGTGGAGTCTGCGGTCGCCATTATTATAGAGGACTTTTTTTTCTTCATTTATTAATAAAATAAATGCGTTATATGTCTTATACTCTACAGTTACAAATGTTACTGTAAATTTTTTTTTTTAATCGAATCTAGTTTTATTTTTTTTAAGGCTACTGTAATAATAATACTAAATAGATATAAATATTAAAATTACTTAACATTTTATTTCAGTAATGCTTATGTTACTTATTTGAATCATATATTTTTAATATTACAGTTATAGAATTAAATCAATTGACGCTAAAAATAGTATAAAGATAAGTATAAAGTCATAGGTAATACTGAATGCTTAACAACATACTTAACAATCATTATAAGGTACATACCTAATATATATTTTTGAATGTTGATGACAAATTTCATGTCTGAATAATTTAAGGACATTTTTAAAGAACTATAGTCTACGACAACAAAACAATTACCATAACTGCTTACTGATCTAAAACGCAAGATCATTTCGTAACAATAAAGTTTATGAACGTAATGAGAGTTCACTTTATTCACATAGACCTAAACGAAGCTTTATATTTCGCGCAATTAGGTATTGTTCAATGGTGACATGCTACTTTTTAAACCCTCAATCTTTTTGTCCATGCAGTAAGATAACGACAAACAGTAACAATAATATAACCACATTAAAAAACGACAAAATAATAGTCTACAAAATTGTCATTATTATGAGTAACCACAAATAGAATTACATTTATCAGTTTATGACTAAGGCCGTTAATTTTATTTCGTATAACCATCATATTTATATTGAACAGCTTAAAATACTAGTGATCCATAAATATCGTATCACGTATTGCGTACAAAGCAGCTGAGAACCGACATTTTCTCTTATAAAAATATTCTCCTTACAAATCATCAGTTGGGCAGAATGCACGTCACAAAAGAATAAGCAGTGTATATAGAAAACAAGCAGGTGTACAAAAAGGTAGATAATACATAAATACCACCATTGAGGGGACCCTACGATTAAATAAAAAAAAGAAATAATAAATTATGTTTTGACTCCAGTTAAGAAGCGAAACGTGTCATTGTACACTGAAAATAGTATATGGATACTAAAAATATTTAATACAGTTATATATGATATTAATTTATTTTAAGATTCAAAAATAAAATATAATTTATTAATCTTTCGACAGTACCTAGGTACGTGTTATAATATAATTTAACTAGCACAGAGTAATTATTTTTACAACTGCGTATATACACTGAAGTCACAAATTAATATAACTTTTAGCAAGTAAAACAACTATAGGTATATCATCTAATGTGAACATAATTTTAAGATCAGTGGGGCTAAGGATACAATAATACAAATTACAAGTAACAAAATATATATAACTTGTAGTTAAATAATAAATATCTTACCTGCACAAATGTAGTATTTTTATAAGCGTTAAATTTTGATTTTGAATATCATCTAAAAAAAAAAAAAACACGAATAAGCATTTGTAAAATCTACGACTAGAATGGTATTCAAAAGTTTAACAAACAGTGTAAAAATAAAAAAAAACCATTTAAAAAATATATGGAAGTCTGGCAAAGCGTATTTGCGTCATCGTGAATGTGTGCCAAAATCTACTACAAATGAAATGGAACGTTGTTTAGTTGGTACAAAAAAGTATAGAATAATGATAAGACAAAAAATACTGTGAAATTAAAACTTAAGTTGTCAGTTAAAAATAATAAACATATTTTTTATCTTTATATAGTAGATATATAATATTAATTTATTGTATAATATTTAATAACGCACAATTATATGCCTTTATATATTACTCATACGTACCTATTAGGTATTATGATTTATCAGTAACCAATACCCAAATTAAATATTAAGAAACTTTTAGATAAATATTCATTCAAAAATAAGTCATATTTATAACCACATATTCGCATAGTACTTATAAAATTATTATATATTTTTTTTTACAATAGATACTACAGTTTTGTTGAACTTATTATAATTGACAACAAAAAATTCCTATTATTTTTCTGTTGTGATTAAATTTTGCCAAGATTAAATAAATCTTAAACTTAAAATAAATACGGTAATACCTATGAATTTATTATATAATATATTTAAATAAGTTTTTGAAATACATTTGCTTAAAATAAATTAAATGAAATAAGGATTTACAAATATTTATTAATTACTAGTAATTTTGGGACCTATAATTTTAATTATATTTTTTACTTTACCTAACATCGCTACAGTAAAATAATAAAAATATTAGTATATATTTAGTAAGACTTTTATGAATAGGTACTTAAACCATAATAAACCTAATAGTAAGTATATTAGGTATATGTAAAATATTTATATTTTATATCATAATTATACTATAATGTAATCTATACGAAGACATTATAAAATCAATGTTGAATTTATAATTTTAAAAACCCATTATAAATATCAAAACATTTTTTTTTACTTGTACCCAACTTTTTTTAGTTCAAAAATAGTATAATACAGCATAAAATCAAATCAACTTAAAATACTTTTATACTCATAAATACATAAACATACATATTATTACTGAAATATTTCCTATACATAGAGTATCCGATAAACATTATACATAATGTAATGTATAATATAATATACTATCAGATGAGCATGCGTGAAAAATTGAAACAGGTGCGAATAGAAAAAAGTACATAGTCTTCTACTCTTCTGAGGATAGCAACTAACTGATGGTTAATGAACGAAGAATCGTGTAGAACGGGCCGAATAATGGAGGACCATTGTTGTCGGGTGCACAAAAATAAAAAAATAAACAACGTGCATAAGAGAATCTCTATTGAAAGGAACACAAAAAACTTTGATATAAGGAACGTACAAAAATAGAGTGATGAACAATAGAATCCCCTAGCTAGATTGTTGAACTGTGAAGTGTCAAGACTCATGTTGGTGTAAAGTATTAACTTTAGGATACTTTGCACAGTGTGCGTCATATAAAACTATATCTTACTAATTTAGAGTTACAAAAAGTAGACTACAATATTAGAAAAATAGATTATTAAAAATGATTCACACATGGAAAAATCAGAGATAGTTTGAAAAAACCTGTATTTTCATTTTTCATAGTAAATAAATAACACAACTTATTTGAAAAAAATAATTCACTTCTTTTACGTAGGTAGGTATCAAATTTATAATTTGTAAATAAACAATAATTATTTTTATTGTTTTTAGAAATACTTAGATTTATTTATATAGATAACAATTTTAAATAAATCAATGTGTTTCATTATTCAAAACGCAACAAAATTATTTTCATCTCAAAAATTATATCATAAATAAAAATAAAAATTAATTAATCTACATACAATTAATATAGTTAATTCTCGAACAAATCATATTTCCAAGCATGGATTCTTAGACGAAAATTAAATCGATTGAATTTCAAATTTAGAATCATTTTTTTTGAATTTATATCGATCTTTTGTAATGGAAACAAATTATGAATATCAACACTTGTCCGATATAAGGCGACAAAAATCCCGCTAGAAATCTCTTAATTTTTAGTGCGCAGAAGTGTATATACCTACTTATAACTACAGACATTAGTATTTTTAAAGAACTCGTGTTTGTGAACCTACAGCAATAAAACCGGTTCAGTAGGAAATATATCTAAGAACAAGTTACAATCGTGGTAATTTATACGCCAGTATAATAATATATAGACCTTAATTAACGGTTCGCATGTTGTTAAAAGATAGTTAAGGTACTTGTTTTTAATTTTATTGAAAAAAAAATTAGATCTTGTAAATAATAATAATGTGTTTTAAATATTAAATATATTGAATACTATTTTCTGTTATATCTTTATCAATTAACTGTATATTTTTTAATTTTTAAAATCAAACGAAAATTGTAATACCTATAGGCACTGTACAGATTGAAATAATTGTATGGTGTTATATTATAAAGTTTTATAATAAATAATACAATAATTAAATAAAATATTTCAGTTTATCAATAGTATGATCTAATGAAAATAATAAATTATATGATTATCATTTATCAATATTTCTTTAGAATCTTTAATTTTTTCCCTATTTTTACAAATTACTTAATAACTCTAAATAATCAGAACATTTAACAGTTTAATAAAAATATTTTAATATAGCGTGTTCATTAACTAAATGAAAACATTTTGTAATTATTGGTGTGTAAGTATACAGCAGTGTTTTATACTTGAATTTTGAAGAGCAATCAAGCAATTGTCTATAGAAGTTTATTTGTTTATAGTTATTCTTATTTTAATATTGTGTAATGAGTATAATTTTTATGTAATTTTTTATTGCAACAAAATAGTAATAGTATCCATTGAGTACATATTGTATTTTAGTGGTATTTTTAAGTCTAATCAATGATTGCTTAATGACAATAACATGTTATTCAAGGATTCTAGATGTACCTATAGTCTTTGGATAAATTATCTAAATGGTACCTACTTGGAAGTTTTAGAGACTATATAGTGTGCACATTGGAAGTATCAGAGATCAGCAGACCTGTAAAAAGCAATCGACCCGCAGGCAGTTTCTACTTCTCAACAAACCGGTTTAGATTTTTTTATGACACGTTTTACCATTTTTACTATGAGTATCGCTAGTACGCTAAGACGACACTATGTTAACCCAACTAGTACGGAACAATCATTTTGTAAATCCCTACAAAATCCTAATTTAAGGTATAAAATAAAAAATTATTATCGATGAATTGATATGGTTAAATGCCACTAACTCTAAAAATATATCCAATACGATGTTCAAATGTATAACTTCGTTTAATCAGTTATTCTAATATAAAAATTAGAGTTCTAATACTTTCAAAATCAGCTATTAATTTATTTTCGAATTGATGGTAACCATATTGCCGAGAAAGATGCGAGTACTTAGAAATAAATCTATCATGTTTAAATATATCCAAATACATTTTTTGGCGCCGTTCACAAATACAATTACTATAAACAGTCGAGAAGTGTTATACAGAATAGAAGTTTATATTTATAAAGAACTTAGTAACAAATTCTAATTACTATAAACAAACAAAATTAAAAACAAACACCTCAAATCACGAGTTTTGTTAATGTACCAAGTGAAAATGAATTATAAAAATATAGTGTAAATTTCATTATTTTACAATTTATATGTTATCAACATGTATTATATGTGATATATATATATTTATTTATTTATTTATTTATTTCACGTGTAAAAATAAAAACACATAGGTACTTAATTATTTCTTAAAAATATTTTCCCCTAAAAGGAATCAAATTACGCCACAAAGTTTTCCCCAATGTAAGTCAATAAGTATGACTAGTAGGTATACTCATCCATGACCCCAAATTACTAGGTCATATTATGCCCAGGTATACCGCCCGCCAGTCATTATTAGTCATTTATAGTGCAAATCAAAAGCCATGCGACAACCCTTCAAAGCGTATGATTCATTGTTTACTTGTATATGAATCATACATGAAAATTATTTATTACATCATAAACAGCTTAAAAAAATAAGGAGATTACCTATTATTCTTGAGATTAAGTAATCCTTAAATTTGGAGGCATAGGGAAAAACTAATTAATTAATTAACTATAATAGTTTTAAATTGTAAATATTTGATAATTTTAATAATTATTATTTAATAATTTATTTATTTCAACTTACAATATACTACATAGGTAAATATTTATATCTTAGTTGATACCTATACTCCCTGTAAGGTAATATTGTAAGAAGTTAAAAAAACAATTATTTCATAATTAGTAAGACGGCAACAACGTACAAATTACAAAAATTGAGGTTCTAATCATAATGAATGACATTGTATACTATAGTTGAGTATAGTATATACTATATAAGCTATAGCTTATTAAAATCATACATTTTTGAGTACGTTAGCTACCCATATATATTTATTTAAAATGTCGAGTGAATAAGTTACATAATATACTTGAACAAATTCCTAAATTAGAACGAAAAATTATTAAACTTTGTTTAGTTAGTAGGTTATATAAGACTAGTTAGTTATATACCTTTTAGCTTTATTGTATAGTAATTTAACACAAATGTGATTAAACAAAACTATAAAGAGACTGGAAAATACTTGAATAACTCTTTAAAATAAGCAAATTTTTAAGTACCTATTAAGTTGTATTGAAATGTATCCTATAGAAAACTTCAAATTCAATAATATAAAAACATGTTAATTGTTATTCAATAGTCTATAATATATGTTCAATTGTGAAGATACCACCCACCCTTATTTTATTTATAACTCGTAAACGATTAATACGAAAAGCACTAACTCACAAAGTATTTATAAAAATTTTAAATCGTTACCCCAGTTACTCCAAACTGAATCGGCAACATCACATGCGTTGTTAACGTCTTATTTGTTAAATATTAACTACCTCGAAACTACCCGCAATATAGCAAATTTTCATTTAACAGAACTAACCTTGTATTGATATCTTTCATTTTACCTAAAGTGAACTGTCTTGTCAAACTTAAAGGTTAGAACATTCAATATTATCTAAAGCACCTCGGTACTTTAATTGATATTTTAATTTTAAAGTGAGTTATATGAGTATTATAATACATTTTATTGTTTTATTTTACATAGGTACCTAGTTACAATTCGCTTTAAAATTAAATTATTAAAATATCCATAAAAATCTATTATGATATTCCCTATAGATTATTTTCTTCATTTCTAATAATAAATCAATAATAGGTAATTCATTTCAATATGAATATTAGAGTTTCAACTCAAGATAAGTTTTGCTAAACGTAAGTTTGCTATGTTGCTCGTGGGGCAAAGTCAGACACAAACAAAACATTTCGATCGTATTATAATTATAACTATAAATATTTAAGTTTGGTTAAGAAATAACATTAAGGAATAAATATAAAATTTTAATTTAATAATGTAATTATTGTCAACGTTACTCATACACTAATGTTTTAGATTTCGACAGAGTAATCCCACGCTATAATTATTTGATTATATTTTCGTTTGTCTAATGCATCAGACGGATCATGCAGAAGGATTATTAAGGTTACTGACCAACACGAATGTTAATCACTACTAACTATATAAATAATAAGACGCTCGAATGCTTAATAATATGTCAAATATACAATATGTAATAAGTTCTAAAAATGATATTACATAAATTTAGTCTTTTTTTTAAGTTTAAATTCTAGTTAGTCAATATTAATTTAAACATATTAAGATAAAAAATATATTACATAGGTATATGGAAGTCGGAAAGATTAGTATCTACTAAAAACACTCACTCGTTAAAAAAATATAAAACAAATTATGTTTAATGTTTATATTAATAATAATAATAATTGTCTATTCAAATTAATTATATGGGCTATTTATTTATTGTATACAATATACTAGCGTTGTATAATATAAGATGATATACTTTTGAAAGTATAAAAATCGAGACGAAAATTATTATAATAAATTATATTTATTACATTGTCTACTATGTATGGCTACATAAAACAACTTAAATAATTATTTGGAAAACAATTAATTATATAATATTATACATAATAAATTATAAATGTACCTACCTATTAATGTATTTTTTTTATTTTTTTTTTATGTACATTTATTAATATTTTTAAATTGCACACAATTAAAGTCCCACCATAGAAAACTATAGTATTTACTATAAATAATATAATATACGAATACGGAATAGATATTTCATTATTTAGTTCGTTGTTGTGATACGTACTCAGCTCATACATCTTATTATATACATTTTGAGTTCATTATTTAAATATCAAACTATGAAAATCAATATTTTAAAATGTATAAAAGAATCAAATTAAATTTTCTAAATTTGTTTAAATGTGATATATATACTATCTGAATTCTGAGGGTTTTTTTTAATCAGTCAATTTTTCCAAATTTAAGACCAATCTTGGGTAATAAAATTTTAGATCTTTTAAAAGCAATAAATAAACAAAATTATAAGACACTATGCTTAAATAATAACCATTTTTATAATTTACTTAGGTAAATACTATATATTATACAATATACATTATAGTATAAACTATATTATATAAATTATAATTTATAAACAAATAATAATATTGTAACTTATAAGTAATTACTAATTTAAACAATAGGTAACTGGTTAACTGCAGTATTTTGTCTATATGTGTATTGTGTATCGCACTATCGTCCCACAGTTTTTTTAGCTTATATATCTAAAATCTAAAATCAGTAAAACGTAAAAACTCAAAGCGTTGGAAACATATAATTGTTATATTTAATAACGATTAGCTAGAACAATTTTAAAATATTACCGAATTATTTTCTTTTATAAATAGAATACATAAAAATTCGTTATCTAAAGACAAATCTATCTAACTCGATAAAACTCTATGTACGCATCCGTTTAATATCTAAATGAATTGAAATATAGCATTCATTAATAATAATACAAATATAATCTACTATGCAAAGTCTAATAAATATTATAATTAATAAACTATTAATAGGTATATGTATCTAACTGTTCAACCTGGTATATATATAGTTATTAGTTCATACTAACAAATATTTACTTATATATTTCCATATAAAGATTATTAATTAGTGATATTACTATGTTATTTTTTTTATTAAAAGACAATTTACAATCTGAGCAAAAGTTATTACAATAAATAAATGTAAAAGCTTACAATTATTAAAATTCCATGAATAGTACCTATATGATAATGAAATCACCCATTGGTATCAACTCATCAACCACGTTAATATACCTTTACACAAATTACTAATGTATTATTCAAATTAAATATATATATATATAATATATATATTGTTATTTACTAAAAATTTTTATACCCGTCTCTACCTGAATCGTATCTACTTCATTAATCTATAATAACTCTTTAAAAAAATCAATATCGATTGCAGAAATAGAGAGGATCACCAATGACATACCGGAAATAATATTATAATTAAATTTAAACACGAGCATGCCATCACAAAGAACATTAACGGTAAGATCAGATGCAACTATATAAAATAAACAATATCCTTGCATAAAGCAAGGGTTATATGTACAAGAATACTAAAGGTAATATAGCTAACTAGGTATAGAAGAACTAACATTTATAAAAATTGTTATTATTGAACTGGTTCCAGTGGGTGATCTACAACCACTCCTTTTCCGGCCGCCAGTCTTAGACCCCGTGGAGCCCGACGATTTAACTAACATGTTTATAAAAAATTTTCTCTCTTCATACGTATTAAACCAGTTATTAATTTGCAATATCAAGATTTCCTTGAGAGATTATTATTCACATGTATTTTGTGTCAAAAAATATTTTTTCCACATACCTATATATATATAACAAATTAAACACAGACACCTGTATAGGTGCCACTAGGGGGTGCGTACCTACATATCATCTTTGGCGCCAACTTTCTGGAGACAACCTATGTAATTTTGTCCTTCGAAACGGCGCCGAGACTCTAAACCCAAGAGATTATAATACAATAGACACAGTTCTTCAAATCCTCAACTATACCATATTATGATTCTTCACGTATATAAACTACAATACAATAACATATTATACCAAACTAATGGATGTACTTGGTTAGACACAAAAAATAATTTTACACATTATATTATTTAGTTTGAAGTTATTTTATAATCGATAGTTAATCTGTATATAGTGTATACTGTATAGCATAGAATATTTTCACCGTGTATCAAGCTTTACCGAACGTCACCATTGCCGGCACATCTATGATACCAACTACCAAGCAAAATGGGCCCAAATAGTTTTTTTCATATTTTTATTTTAAAGTGGTATAAAAGTACCTACTTAAGCAATCAAATTCATAAATGTACACCATTTATTTTAAAATAAATATTTGTAAAAAAAAACTACTCTAACTCAATTTATTTATTTCTATATAAATTCGGTGTTATGTAAATTGGCTCTAATATTACCTATACATAAACTGAAACAAGAATCCAATAGATATGATATGCAGATTTGTCATAGCCTACGTGTGTAAAATAAAGACAATACAATCGGGTGTATAGTGCTCTCTTAACCGAAACTAAACCTAATATAATATACTTTTGAGTTTTGACACTTATACCTTAACCGATATTGTTACAATGTTACCTAGTTTGTTTTTCTATAAATAATTTAATAATATACAAGCGTTTAATGAGAAATAGTGTACCTACACCACACAAAAATCAATAATTATAGATACAATTAATACTTGTGTAACTCGATAAATTAATAAGTGATGCCTACACCACAACAATATTTAACAGTAGGCTTATAAAAATGTTTGAAGTAATAATAAAATACTATATTTACAATAAATCCATTAAAAATGTATTAGAAACAAACAAGGTTTTATGTGTATACAGCCATACAGGTGTATATACCTACAATTATAAATACCTAGCAACATATTATAGGTATTTAAAAAAAAACTCGCCAATCACTAGATTTCAATAAAATATATAAAAGCGGCTCTAATCAGTAATCACCAATAAGACATAGCTATTTCCGGTTTAATAGGTTTGAATAACACTAAATATTGATTAAAGCGTAAATATTTCAATCGGAAACGGATATTGATAAATGATCATACAATGCATTTTATCCAGAACGAGTATTTAATTTAACTCGAACTACATTCAAATATCAGACATCAATTTCTTTTACTACGTGTTTATTATGTAGGTATGTTATGCAGACACGCAGTTATTATAATATACATTGTGCCATATTATAATACCTACTATAGAATATAATTTAATTATTAAATAAAAGAATCTTTTATATTTTAATTAAAAATAGGTAGGTACCTAGGTATATATATTTCTAATCTTCTCTAGCTTAATACGAAATACATTCTATAATCTAGACCCAGGTATACTTTTTTCAAAAACTACAGTTAATAAACGAATATCAATTACAATATTTACAACTATTAAAAAAAAAAAAAAAAAAAACAACCGCATAGTAATTTTTATTTAAGTCGGGTATACGACGTATTCTTAATAGGTATTCATATCTAGATGTTCTCTAATGAATAATGAATTTCTAATCCTTGACCGAGAGAAGGTACCAAGGCAAATCACATCGAAGTCAAAAAGCAATAGCAAACACATAATATATATACATTATATATAACACTTGTTTAATAGATGATCATTAAACCGTATTCAACCAAATATCAGTTAATGATGTAAAAAGTTAACACTGGGAACTCACCATCTCGAAATGTCTTCAGGCGTCGCTCCAATTCTTATTATTCTACAACAGTCGAAAACACGAACAAGAAAAAAAAAAAAAAAACCAAGAACAAGAGAATATTATTATATTAAATCCACCGACCGACGAGCAGGTGGACAGTTAAACATTAACGGTGTACAATTTAAAAATGCGCGGTCAAACATTTGAAAACCGAAAAACTCAAGGGAACAATCACAACCGTCACGATAATCGTATTTAAATATTAAAAATAAAACGGACGACCCGAAACCGAACAATTTTACCGGCCAACAGAGAGAGAAAAATCAGTCAACACACGCACCAGAGCAGACAACAACAGCCGCACAACGAGTTGTGTCTCGGACTGGTTTGAGTTTTGTTTACGTTCCAAAGAACGTGTCGGTGTGAGGGACCATGGTAAAAAAAAAAAAAGTAGTAACGGTAATGACATGGGAGCGTTGCTGTACCCGGTGGCGTTGACAGTGCGGTGGCGGTGAGTGGTGTTGGTACGGTGTGCGCGCGGGTCGTGGCCGTTTCAAAATCGAGCAGTGTCACCAACGCGACCACCAACCGATGGGACTCTGTGAACGACAGACGGTCACACTGAATTAATCGAACCACCGGTGATAATGTGAAAAACCAAAAATACGATAACATATTATTATTTTTATTATGCGTGTGATAATAATTGATAACTACTAACTATATAGTTCTGTAATTCTCGTTAAATTGTAATAGATAAAATATATTATATTAAATATTTTAATAACTATAAACATAAAACAATACGTTTAACTATTGATTTTAACTACTTTAGCTATAAACAGTACTTGATAGTTGGGCCAGTTTGATTTTGATTCTATTTAATATTTTAATAACCATTTTGTAAGTAAATTATTAAGACGTACATTGTTAAAATAAAATATTTGTTTTGCATTGTTGCTGTCAAACGCGATTTTGAGTTTTATGTAACCCTCAAAATAATGATTGGGTTAAGTATGCTTTTATAGATATTGTGACTGCAACAAACCTAGACGATGGCCACCGTCATAGCCATCGATCTTTCTGTGTCTATGATCAGGGACATTAAAATCAAAGATACCAAAGAGTCCTTTACGTTGCTACAGTTGGCTACACACGGTGTCAATGTTCTTCTGGATTATTTAGCCATACACTCCAAACTAGAGTTTGTTGCTGTTGTGAGTATTTATTGGCACTGTAAAATGAACAAAAAATGTTTATTTTAAGTATTGTCTAAGGCAGTTTAATTGACTGTAGTAATAAATTGTTACTACTAATGGTATAATTCAATATTTAAATTATGAACATAACATATCATATAATTATTTAATAATCCTAGTTATTTACTATAGTCTATAATACATCTTTTTCATACCTTAAATATCTAATTATTTTTTATTTATTTATCTATTACTATCAACAAAACTATTAAATATTTTTTATACCATAATTGTATAATTTTATTGTTATATCAGTACTTATGAACAATACACAATTGGATTGTATATACAGTGGAACCTCATAACTCAAACCTCTACAAGTCAAGTTTTCAATGACTCGAAGAAATGTCTTGGCCCCTGCCTTACAATATATATTTCATATATTTTCTGTAAGTCAAATTTTCGATAACTCGAATTTTTTTTTTGCCCCCAACCGATTCAAGTTATCGAGGTTCTACTGTATTTAATTATTAACCTTACCCTGAATAATACTTTATTTTCGATAAATTAATATTTTTATTTCAATTTATTTAGTAAAAATATTTTCTTTATAATATTCTATATTATATCTAATCAATAACTAATACTTATTATCAGGGCCATATTACCAATTAGGTCCTATAGGCTAAAGCCTAGCTCAACAAATTTTACCTATGTAAATTAGGTAAATTAATTTTAACCTATGGGTGGCAAAACCTTAATCTGGCTCTGCCTATTATATCTATTACTTATTAGTTATTACTTAATATGTTACAGGTTACATTTTCTTCCACTTGTGATGTGTTGTGTTCATTTACTCGTGATTATGACTTAATTAAAGCAAAAATCACGCAGTTAGAATTTAGGACCAACACATGTTATCCACCTGTAATACAAACTATTAATTATTTAGTCCATAGTGAATGGTCTAACTCTGTAACCTGTCAAGTAAGACATAGATTAAAACTAAAATTTTATTAAAGTTAATTTGTTTGAATATTTAAAATAATATTTTTTTAGGTTATTATGATTACTGATGGTAATTGTTATGAAGGTCTTCGAAAACCAGATATGACTCCATTTCTATTTCCTGGAAAATTAATAGTTGTTCCCCTGGATCAAGTATCATCACTTTACAAAAATAATTATGACTCAAACAAACTTCCAAATGGTCTTGGATACATAAGTTCACCTGAATTACCTTTAACTCCATCGTCTGTTGCAAAAGCGTTTGAAAAAATTGCGAAAGAAACGTATGTACCTTATAGTGCCATGTTACGATGTGGACATTTAAAGTCAGATGTTCATTTGATTCCCCCTCCTATGGTAATCTAACATTTTATTATTTATTTATTTATTTACTGCCTATTTAATTAACATTTTTTTTATTTGAATGCCTTAGTCGTATACAAAAGCAGCGGATTTTGAAATAATGACTTGTTGCATTTCAAGTGAACTGAATATAATTGGATTTTTAGAGTCCTCTAAAGTAGAATGCCCTGCTACTTTATCCCGTCATCTTGTTTTACCTCAACGAATTTTAGATGAGTCTTTAGAAACTAATGAAGCATCTGCAAAAACTCCCTCATTTTGTGTGTTATTACATGGAGCTTTAAAAGTATTGTATTAATATATGTTATATATTATTATATCTTAAACAATTTAAAATAATGAATATAAATATTTATAGGTAGAAAATATGACAGCTGTTTGTCAATTAAGCTCTAATTGGTATGGATTATTAGTTAGTTGGGCAGACAATAAAAAAAAATCAAATTTAATGTTAATTATTCTTGAACCTGGTACAAATGCTATTCCTTGGTTAGGCGATATTCGAAATCTTACATTATCACCAACAGAATTGTGTAAATCAGGTTACATCTTATTTAATTGTTACATATTATTATAATTTATATTGCTTTTAATATTATAGATGTTGATGAAACACAACCAACTAAAACTCCTGATAAACGTAGTTACAACCAGTCTCAATTGGTATGGATTAAAGAAGCTGGTCTTCAAGCAGATATTCAAAAAATTTTAAGACAAGCAAGAAAAATGCCTGATAAAATTCCAAGTTTTTATAAGGTAATTCAAAAGTAAAAGTTAAAATAAATTGTATTTGTTTTCAATAAATTTTTGCTTAGGAATTGAATCGAATTCGAAAAGCTGCAATCGCTTACAGCTTCAATGACTTATTAACCAGTATTGCTGACTTATTGGATATAGAATGCAGCAATTTACCAGGGGGTACTCATCCAGATTGTGCATTACAATTATCCCATGCTGCTATGGAATTGCGAAAACCTCTTGCTATGGATCCCAAACTCACAATTACTCCTATAATAACAAAATATGCTCAGCATGACCTTATGTAAAATTCTATAAATAACACAATACTTTATGTTATTATTAATTATAACGTATAAGCTTAAAGAATGATAATTTTTTTATTATGAATATAGTATTTTCTAACATCAAATTAATTTATAAAGTTTTGTATTTTATGTAGCAAAATCTCAATTATATATTTTTTTAATTCTAAAAATATTTTGATTTATATTTATCAAAGTAACATAACCACTTGTTGATTTCCATAAAAAAAAAATTACTTTACACTTATGAGTGTAACAATTCCTTGTTATATTTTGATCATTTTTTATGAACACTATTTAAACATTAAGCAGATAAATGTAATCACATATTCCAATGAGATATGTTTGATACAATTAGATAATTAGAGAAAAATATAATATAAATTTAAAAACAATAATTTAGTATGTTTATGTAAAAATTAGTATGTTTTTTGATTAATTTACAGACGTCATATGTGGACATGACGTGGTATTGCTATTAATGTATTAAATTTACTTTTATAATATAATATTATTATTGTTAACTGAATATGATAATATCGTTTATTTACATTTAATAATTTATATACTCATTTATAATTCAGGTTTCAGCCACAATAATGATTAAAAATATAATTTATTTGTTCCATAAATAAATAAATAAAATATAATAATCAAGGATCAACAATAAATAAACTGTTTTAATAAGTTACTAAGGAACAAGAAAAATAACAAATGTTTATAAATCATATGTACACAGTTATAGACACTAATATGATAAAAGTATTAAGTCTCCATTAATATTTTTAACTTTTATATTACATTTTTATAACATATATTGTATGAAAAACTTTTAATTAGTGCAAAACAAAGTTAACTTTTAATAAAATTGTATAAATTAAACTGTCAATATAATATATGTATTGTATTCATATAAACTAAAGTAACCCTACATAAAATTTAACAGATATTTCTTATAAGTCGCCAATAATATTAATAATTTTATTCAAGCAGAACAAAATTAAATTTGTTGTTAATTTAAAATTAAATATACAAGAAAAAAATATAAATAAATAGTTACCCATGGATAAAAAATAAAAAATACTTTTTTAAAAGTATTTATTTTTAATTTTCAGCCTATCTCATTTTAAAGGCTTTATTAATATTGTACCTTAATGTATTTTTTTTAAATGGCTTAAGTGAAGAAGAAAAATAAATATTTATGAACAATTTAACATTTTATAAAATAGTATAAAATGTCTGGTTAAAATAGGATGTACAGTAAAAGATTTCTAAATAATGAATTTTAAATAAATGACAAGTATGTTTTTTGAAGCTATTAAAATAATATTAGTATAATATAGTTTTAATTATAGTCAAATGTCTCAAGAAAACGAAACTTTAGACAAAAAGTAAACAATTGTTAATGATCAATTTTTAAAGATTTAAAACTACTGATTCTCAATTTTATTACCTTATTACAATTTGTCATTAAGAAATTCAATTTTGATTATTGTTAATGTGATACATTATATAAATTATAAGGGATGAACAAATGGCAGCCCACGGGCCCACAACATTTGGCCTACATAACACTTTATCTGGCCTGTGCTACATTAAATTTTCAAATTATTACTAGATACAATTTTAGCATTTATCTTTATATTATTTTAATATGTTCTTCCAACATTAAAAACATGTAAATATAAAAAATAAATGTTAATTGTAAATTTCAAATTTAATTGACCAAATCTTTTTTTTATTGCTTTCTATACTATCTGGCTTGCTAAATTTTAAAATTCTAATGATTTGCCCTCTAATAACTTAGTGTTGCCAATCACCACATAATATCATACTTATTAATCAATCACTGGTAAGAAATTAATGTTTTTTAATTCATAATATTACTGATATTAACTAGTATATTAAATTATTAAATTGAATTAGTATGTAACTAACTGAGCTCGTGTATAAATTGAATCGAACGAGTGTTATTATGACTCACTAGTCGCAATACCATAACAATATTATTGGTACAACTAAGAAAGCTCCCCCCACAAAAATAAAAATAAAAATACATATTGGTAAATATATTTATAGTTTTAAAGATTTGTTGAAAAATGTTTTGTATGCATCTTACAGTATACCATCGCTTGTAATAATTTTTTTCAAAGATTATTGCACCTCTCCTCATGCCAAAAACCCCCTACAGAAATGTGATGCTATAATATTGTACCAATGAGCATTGAACACTACATTTGACCGAAATTAGTGGTTCATAAAACATAAACGTCACATATTTCATCAATTATCTTTACCGTACCCTGGTTATATAATAACTACATTAATGTAATATATAAATATAAGTACATTTTTAATTATTATAATGTAATAAATACTAATATATTCAGTGGCGTACAAATGAGGAAAAAAAGGGTTCGAGGTAGATCCCATCCAAGGAAAAATAAATCGGTTTTGAAATGGTTAGAATGAAACATATAAAAGTGAAAAATTCTACACGTGTTTAAAATGTAAAATGAAGTCACAAAAATATTAATTTTTCGGTCGAAGAGGAAACGTTTGTTATTAACATAAAAACTATTTTTCTTTAGATATCATTGATATCAAATATTATTTATCATTATAAGTCAATTGTCTTTGTGTCATGGCCTGTGGGTATTTCTATTTTTGTAACGGCATACCAACATCGAAATATTATTTTAATTTATAATTTTATAGTACATTTTATATAATATGATTTAATTTGTGTAAAGTTACTTTTTTAAAACAGGGAAGACAAAGGCTTAGCTATGCTATCCATAAATCATAATTACTCAATACCCAATATCTGTTGTAGACGATTATTTTGTCGAACCATCAAATCAAATGTAACACGTTTAAAATTGTGATTGTAATACAGAAACAGAAAATATTCAATATAGGTATCGTTTTGTTAAATTATTTTGTATAAGTTGTTTTCAATTTTTTAATTAAAGGTAGGTATTATTAAAAATATGATGTGAAAACTCTGAAAATTTTAATATATTATAATCTTTGACATAACTTATTGCGTTGGATGTATAGAACTCCTATAAACATATGCATATTATAATTTAATCCCCCCTCCATACAAGAAAATTTAATGTACGCCATCGAATATATTATTATAAAATACATTATAAATATAATGTATCACGTTAGACTTTACATTATATGGTAACGTGATCATAAAACGTGTGTTGTACACGGTAGGGTACCTACACCTATTTTACCTATAACCTATATGGCTATTGGCTGTATCTAAATATACATAGGTATCCATTATAATAAAACCTTGGTAAACCTTTCCCCTCTCGTGTCCCCCTCCCACCGCATTCCCCGATATATTTGACTAGTCGTACTCTTTAGTACTGCTACCACCAATTACGCGTAGCTAGGTAAATAATACATTTATATTATTGTACTTTAACGTATATGCAATTATAGTATAGGTATACTGTATATAGAAGTATAGCAAAGTTTCGTACAAAATTTAATGGTCGTTCGCGACAACATTTAAGTAGGTGTACCTATAATAATAATATGATATAGGTAAGTACTTATTAATATACATAATAGGTATATGTATAGTTTCATGTCATCGAGCCTAGATCCATGGACGGATATCAAAAAAAAAAAAAAAATTAAATAAAAAGAACAATTTATAAAACCTGATTTCATCGGCTAATTAATAATTCGCGGCCTCGTAAAACAGTATATATGCCTCGTTGCTTATGAGTTTCGCGGACGACGTGATCCGAGAGACGGAACTATCGTTGAAGAAGTTCCAGTCACCGGTGACCGGGTGCTTGCACATGGCGGTGTAGTGTCCGGCGATCGGCGTGCCTGTATGGTTGGACACCGCGTACAGGTTGTACTTGCAACCGTGCGGCTGTATACCCCGGGCCGTGTTGGACACGTACGGGCTCATGTCCAGTGACACGGACGGGAACGCCACTAGCGACGTTATTTTCTTGTACGATTGCGTTCCCTGGAAACGCTTGAGATGCAGCACCAGGTACCTGGGCAACCGTTGGAACCGGTACGACTTGAACATCTTCCTGTCCACCTTGCAAACGCTGCACCTGGGCCGTTCGCGGAAGTCCAACACCTCTTCCTGCGTGAAGTTGTGCAGCAGGTCGTTGATGGACACTATGTTAGTCGAGCCGCTGGACGGCAGTGGCAACGACACGTCCCAAAACACCTGTACACCGTAAACACACAACAACGGTTTTTAGTAAATAAATAATAATATTACGATGTATAATAGATTCTCCAGATTTTTGTGTATATAGGTAAGGCATTTCTTTGCGGTAGGGTGGACTAGAAATTCCTTTTGGGAGTGGGAGGTGGAGGTGGTTGAGGCTTCTCAGTTACGCTTGCAACGCTGCACAGTTAGTATATCGGGAAAGCAAAAAAATATTTTTAAAAAAAAGGCTATATTATATTATACGTTTATAGCATTACGCAACTTGGCGCCGGCGGCCCGGGCCGGTTGCCAGAGGAATGTGTGCGCGCGTATAGCGTATTTTTAATCTCGCGCGCTCGGATTGGGGTCAATTTTTTTTTAATTTACAACTTAATCATCACATCGTAGCCGCACTATAATACGCACTAATACAATATAACATAATATGTATAATAATAATAAATATTATAGTGCGCATCAGATAATATAACCTTGGTATACACAGTAATACCTACACATATATATACATGTAGGTATAGGTTAAATACGTACCTCGAACGTAATACTCTTGTGGCCACACGTAGAACACTCGAGCGTGGACTTGAGCTGTCCGGCGAACAAGTCGACCACGGTACTGTTGTCCGTGCCCAGGTACCTTTGCCAGAATTCGGCGGCCAGCGCGTTGTCCTTGAGCGTCTCGTCCACGTCGGGCATAGCGCGGGGCTTGACCTTCACCCTGTTGACGTCCATGTGCAGTCGGTCGAGCAACAGCCTCAAGAACTCCTGGGCGTCCTGCTGCTCGTAGCCGGCAAACCGCGGGGATAGCCGCTGGAATGCCGACTTGAACGCGGTGGTGTCCACCGGATGGCTGTCGGAGGCGGTCCAGATTCGGGACAAGAGATCTCGGTACACTCGGATCAGCTTGCCGTCGGCTCCGTCCACGTCGTCCAGTACGCTGTCGGTCAGGCTCTTGGTGTTGCTCAAGCACTGTAGCACCGAGTTCATGTAGCACGTGTTCCCTATGTTCCGGATGCCGACCACCCCCTTTTTCGAATCGGCGGCCACCGACCTGCCGTACGCCGACGAAGACGACTCCGGATGCAGCGCTCCGTTGTCCGTGATGGCGCCGTAGTTCGTCCTGTTCATGTTGACATATTTGGATTGCTGTGACGGTTCGTTGGGCGGAGGGGTGTCTTGGTGATTCTGCTGTTTGTTGTACTTTTCGAAGTACGACAAGTTGCCGGTCTTGTAATTGTACGATTTGTTCAGCGACGACGACGGCGATCTGCTGCTATAGAACGCGTCCAAACGTTTTTTCGTTGCGTCATACCGTTTATTGTCGTTGCCTAGCTGCAGCAGTGCGGCTGCACCGGAGGTCTTTCCACCGATTTCTCCCCGGGCAGAACCCAGTGACGACGCCGGCGACAGGCTCTTGCTCAAGCTCAGCGATCGGATATTACCGTTGATGTCCGTCAACCGGGACGACGCGGTCGACCGGACCGGCGTCACCTGTCTCGGCGTGCTGCTGTAAGCCCTGGACCGCCGGTCGGCGCTCAGCTCGGACGACAGCGCGTACGACGACGACGAAGACGATGACGACGACGACGTGCCGACGTGGTGGTGATGTAGGTGATGGAGGTGATGGTGATGGTACGTCTTGGCGGTCGCGGTCCTGCCGGTGCCGTACTTGTCGGCCGACGATGACGCGTACATGACGTTGTTAACCGCGACGACGAACGCGACGAACACTCGCCTGCTGCACCGTCGTCCCGACTACCGGGTCGCATAACATGTCCGTTTCCCGCCGCCGTCGTCGTCTCCTGTTGCACCGCCGCCAATCGCCCCGTCCGGCGCGCCGATGTCCGTTCGTCGGCGCGTACACGCGGGGCGGCTCTTCTCTCGTATATTGTTCGATTGGTGGCCGGCGATCGAGACGATCTCTATATATAATGTATCTCTCGTGTCGTCCAAAGATGTTGTTGTTGTTGATGTTGTTATTATTATTATTATTATTATTATTATGTGCACACAACTACTCGTAGTCGCACTGCAAGCGGCGGCCGCGCCGTCGACGGCGAAAACGGTAGCACGGCGGTGGTAGTGGCGGCGGCGGCGGCGGCGGCGGTGGCGGCAAAATGATCGATGTGCGTGCGCGGTACCGAAACGCCTCGTCGTCGGCGCGATTGTATATTTTTAGCGCAGCGGCGGCGTGACGAGCGCGCTACCGTTTGCCACCGCGAGCGCGCGTTCGACCCCCTCGACCGAGCGCCACTATCGATGTGTGCGGGCCCGCGCGACCATCGATGACGATGCGAACCGCGCGCGCCGTCGGGCGACCATCGATGGCCACCGTCGTCGTCGTCGTCGTCGTCGTACCGATGTCACCGCACGGCGCGCGCGCGCCTATTGATTAACCTAGTTCGTCTCGGTTTTATTTTAGCGTTTATATTATATGTATTATTATCGTACGTACGTGTATTATAATGCGTATAAATCGTGTATATTATATATACACCGTGTGCGTGCGTGACGGTTATCGTCAATGCCACAGCGCATTATTATATTATACGTTATATATATTTACCAGTGTGTGTGTGTGTGTGGGTACCGCACACACCCACAACGGTCGTCGGTATAGCCTTGACAGGGTTTTACAATGGATGCGTCGCGTAGTGCGACTATATTATATACGCTTTGCTCGAAATTAGTATATAAATTTATTTTTCATATATTATCCACCGCCCACGCCTACATAACGATGACACAACGGCATACTATACAATATAATATACATGTATACACATGTCGTGATGTCGACCTTCTGCGCACACACACACACACACACATTTATAGGGTACCCACAATATCACTTTGGTCTTCGAGTGCTGCGTGTGATGGTGACCGCGGAGGGCGGAAATCGTAGGTAACCCAATATCGGCCTTTCCGAGTATTTAATATGGCGTACTATATAGTATATTCCAAAGGCATCCCGCGAAAAACACCTCCTTATTTCGTATGCTCTGTTCGAAATCCCCGCGACGAGATCCTCCTCTAAAATTCGACTTTTATAACAAATATATAATAATATGTGTGTAATTTCTGCCGTAGCGAGCTGGTGATGCCTATATGTACGGCAGCACGCGTCAACGCGACGCCGCGGTTTACCCGCTACAGCGGTATTATTTTTATACAACGAACTTGACCGATTTCGTGAGAGATGAACTTTGTGTGGTATCGGTTATTTGTCGACCCGCAGATAGCCGTGCTTGGTGCGAAAACGGCATACCTACCTATATAGACCATTATATATGTTATATATTATACGATATATATACGCGTTATTATATATCGGCTGGCGTAAGGTCTCGCGTGCGCGCGCCAAAGAGACACCCCGGCCAAGGCCGCAGTATCTCTCTCTCGCGGGCGCCGGAATCAATATTTTTCAATAGGTTTTTATTTTACTTTTTTTTTTTCCTCTTCTTTTTTTTCGCAAAACGGGACCACACCTTTTTCGGCGCTGTTTAAATTATTATTATAGGTTTGCCGCGATACCGCTGTGATGTCGTTGTTTATAATATCATCACGACGTGGTCGTCGCGCCCGCAAAAAGCTATATTATAATACAGACTTTAACTGTAACAATTTATATCGACATTTATTTTCTTATATATAATAAGTGTATTATGGGCAATTAGGTGAGCATTTTACTATTTTGCTCATTCTCTCAAATGCCACTTTTCCCTCGATTTTTCAGTCAACGTCATGTCGTATATTATGTTTATTATTTCACATATTTTATATTATGCATTCAGGGACTCTGTATGCTGTGCTTGTTTATATATATATATATATATATATGTATGCAAGTGTGTATTGTGTATAAATATATCTCACTTATGAGCATAAGTGATTATCTCACTTAATAATATCTCCGATACTCATCACCATCACAGCATCACCGCACCCTCTCGATTTACTCGTCGAATAATTGATTGGTTATCATAACACCGGCGAGCTCCACTATGTATTTGCGTATATTAATGGTAATCGGCCGTGTAGGAAACGAAGTTCATATTATCAGATTGTATGTATTATAATAGCGGGTATTATGGCTTATGGGTATAGCTATAGGTAGATATTATATTGAACAGTAATATTATAACAATGTTGTGTGTACTGTGTAGCTATAGGTGCGCAATAATAATAACAATAGTATTATAATTGAATAAATCTATTAAAGTACGATAGGATGTGATGCAACGATATATTGTTTCACGTTTTGATATTACTTGCAATAACGTATTATAATGTGTTTATAATAATAATTACCTATGATAATGGCTGTGAACAACGTGAAAATTTGGTTTCGGTAAAATATGGGGAAAGTGCTAGATATTAATTGCAAATCGTATAGTGGTACAACATTATATAAATTTGAATAAAAGCATCATATTATACTCATATTAAAAACTAAAGAACAAAAGAGGCCGGTGGGTGAGCAGCATGGTAATTGGTGGATTACTGTACAAAATAATAAATAATATGAAAGGATCATCTCATACATTTTTAATGTTATTAATTTCAAATATTTTTTTTTACTGTTAAATAACCATAGCTTAATATTAACTGTAGAATGACCACGATATCAATTTTAAGGTGACACAAAATATTTCTAGTGAATGACTTTTTCAATAATTAGATTTTTCGTTTACTGTACAAAGGACTTTATGTTTTAATTTTCCTAACGCGTAATATTATCAAAATTATTTAGAATAATATATGATAATAATTAATAAATGGACCGTTAAAGGACTGATTAATGAATACCGGACACAGTTGCATTAATTAAAGTTTTCAAGTTAACTTAGGTCACGAAGTTCAAAAAACATTAATAGGTTTATTTGAACATTTTGAACTCCTAAAATGTTTCAAGTAATCAATTAGTAATATATATACATTCGTAATAATGTAATATTTATACATAGTATACATAACAATAATATAATTCTCATACATACATTTTATTTTTATTATACATTACGTATCCTGTATACATTGTATACTTATATACGAATGATAAAATAATAAATTGTAAATGATAAAATTTCTAGTAATTTAAAAAATGTAAGCAATTTAAAATATGTAAACATGATGTATGTTTTTACGGATAAACAAGTAAAAAATCTTTATTTCGATTAATATATTTGTCTATTTTACAACATTTTTAAACATTTTTTCGTAGTATATACGAATTATTTAATACTATTGTTTTCTATTTTAATTTAATTATATAATATGCAAAGAACGAGAAAGATGGTTATATCTCATTAGCTCGCATAGCTGTAAGATACGTAGTATAGTTGATGATTTCGACTATTATACCTACGACTATAGTATTATTGATTTTGTCTTAGCGGTTGACTATAAATTATATTTTTTAAATTTTAATTCAATGATAAATCAAAATAAGTACCAATTTACAATCAAAAATTCTGAACCTATAATAATACAGAGGTCAATCATTATTCATTATTTCTAAAGTTATTTGATACTTTTTTTTTTTTTTTATATTACCTAATATGGTAAGTTAAACTTATTTATTCCAAAAAACATCATAATAATTAAACTTATTTTAGTAATTAGCATCATCATAACATTATATTCTAGATTTATTAATTATTATTTATATTGCAGTTTTTAATATTTAAATGTATTATTTTATACTTTTGTAGATGGATTAAAGATGTAAAGTAAATAAATGTTTTGAAAATTGCTTAAAAAATAACAATATACATTATGATGGCGTCATAAAATCAATATTTTTTGAAAAAAATAAAAATGAAAATCGTTTAATAAGAAAAACGTCAGGCGTATTTTAAATTAAAATATACAATTTTGTCAATATTTGTACGTTTAATGCTCAACAAATCAGATCAATGTGGCTATAGGATGATTTTTTTTTTTTGTTTCAGTAATGACAGGTGATAATTTGCCTCTTATTTTTAAACATTTGGTATATAAGACTAAATATACATTACTTAAGATACATTATTAATTATATTTATTAACTACTCAATGCTTTAATTAGTACCTATAGTTCTTAATTGGTAAAAACGGTGAAATAAGTATATAAAAAATTACAATTTTGATTAAACTTGAGTTTTAAAATTATTTTTAAATTTCTTTGACTTAATTAAGACTTTAAAGGTACTATAAATATTTTTGAAATAGGTTATTATAGGGCTCGGATTTTAAAGCCTACCTATAATACGGCTATACTTCCTTTTATATATGAGATAGAAATATAATTGTTAAGTATATACATAAATTCGTTTCACTTCATTAGTTCATTCTGATTCCAAATAAACCAATTTATTTTTGCTTTTTTTTCAATTATTCTAACTGTGGATTTTTATATGTTTATTGTGCTATTGTAATAACTAGTAATAATAATAAAAAAAAATTAATAATTAATATAATAACCCAGAATGCGGACTAAATGGTGATATTGGATTATTATTGTTTTTGTTATCGGCTTGTTTATTAAATGTATTTAAATGTATTAAACATATTATAGATTACCGATCTACATTACAGCCTGCAGTACCTATACGGTCAGTATGCCCATAACATCAATATCGATCGTTTCAAAATTTAAGATTTAGTGTTGTAATTTGAAACTATTAGAATGAAGTATGCACCGACCACTTTAGTGGATTTAGAGACTATAGAGAGTTCGTTTACTATATGTATCAAAATATTCTGTTGGACAATAAAATTGTACAATTGACAATAATGGAGCCAGTTTCACTACTGCAAATGAAAATCTAAGAAAATATATGGAAAATAATTCTTTTTTTTTTTTTAATTTAAATTAATTTTTCAAATTTTTTATTCATTTTTATAACGAGTTAGTGTTAATTTTTGGTCATGTTTTTTTTTTTTTTTTAAATATATGCTTCTTTTTTGCTTTTGTAAAACAATCATGTGATTTTTTCGTTGCGCTTATTATGCTTTAAAATCTGAGCCCTATTTATTAATAATATATTAATATTAATACATTAATTGTAATAATATTTAATAATATACAGCTGAATTTTTGGGTAAAAAGTAATTAAGATTGAGAAATAATGATATGATAAAAATAAAAATTCTAAATTAACTTAAGGTTTAGTGTAACTCGACACCACTTCATCATTGAGTAATTCGCTTTAACGGATATGATAAAATTGAAGTATCAAAATAAATAATTATAATATGTATAAATATATGAAATATGATTTACAAATTGAATACGAAAACGATTCTGAACAGAGACAGTATAATAATACGTCAACCACTATTTATAAGGATATTTAATAAATAATAATTCATCTAGATTTAGTATTCTACGTATATATAATCTACATGTTTTTGAATTTAATATACCAAAGTTATACGTTATATTGAATTAATTTTTACAAAAAAAAAAAAAAAACATACTATATTATATAATATACATAAGCCAGCTGACCCCTTCATACCTACGGGAGTAGTTATGTTACTATTTTAATATAGATCAATATTAATTTTTAAGGTAATCATCACAATGAAAATAAAACTCGTCAACCATTTATAGGTACCTACCATGATCGGATAGGCCATTTTTGGCTTACCGGGAAATTTTAAAAAGGGGCCCCCACATGAAAAAAAATGTATCATACAACTACATATTTGTGAGTTATTGCCCACCTTACCAGTCACAACCGTGACAACTTCCTTAACATAACCAATAGCAGATAGCTGATAAGAATTTTTTGTAAAAGATCACAGAATATAGTAATAGATATAATTAGATCTGGGAATTTAATGTCCTATAAAACCCTAAAAAATGTCCTTAAAAAATGCTTTAATGCCCTAAAAATTCTAAATAATGCACTAAAAAAATGCAGGTAAATTTTTTTTATTTTTAATAAATAATAAATTTTAAATAATATTTTATTAAATTAATTAAATTGAAAGAAGTGATTAAAATAAATTTTCCATTGTCCAAACCTCAACTCGGATTTCTTTTAATCTGATAAAATAATTACTTCCTTATATATATATTTTTAACTATTTTGATAGATCTGGATCATATATTAATTTACCTGTACACTCTGAACTGTTATACACTGAATCACCTGAGATTGTTTAAGATTTTAGAATAAAAACGACCTTATCCACTAGTAAATTTTTTTTGATAGAAAAGCTCTTTTCAACGTCTACCAAAGTGATAGGTGAAAATTTAATGAACACCAAATCATTTACTATTACATCATCAGGAATTTAATTTGTACATCAAATATATATACATTTACATAAAACTCGCGTTAGCATGTAAAATCTTAAAATAAAATTTTAAGTATGAAATAGTTCTTATATCATATAAGATAATATTAGATATTTATTATTTGTTTTATATTTCAAATTTTTATTGTAATTGTAAAATATTAAAGAGCCCCATCGGAAAATGCCCGGTTTCTCGGTAGGCCTATCCGCCCATGGACTAACTACTCTACTGATGTAGTACACACGATAAACTATACCAAATTTACTATTATAATCCATCCTCGAGGTTGATAATTTGTGTATGCTATTTGTTAACATTTTATTAAAGACTACCTACTAACAAATAACAATTTCAATACATGTTATATGCATCATGGACTGTATTTAATAATTTATTTATATATTATTATAAAGAGTTCAGAGTTGTGCACTTTCATATATCATAATATTTAGTTTTCTAATCATCCAAAAAAAAACGCAAATAAATACTACACTTTTTAATATTAGTTCTAATAACTATCGTCCATTAATATGTTGATAAATGCTTAAGTATATACATTATATCATTAAATAGTATTCACCATTATAGTATTCAGTGATTGAAAGGTATTTTATATAATATTTTCTATGTTATAATTACAGTTGCGTGTAGGTATATCTACTTAACAGGTATCCTGTCATATAAAATTATGATCCCTGCAGCCTGCTTGACCATTTTTCCGTTCAATTCTACATTTGTACAAATAATTGATAACAAATTAGTAATAACCAGTGATTAACTATGTAATAAAAGTCGCAAGTCGGGATAGACAAAAATTATAGAGTGCATGTCAAATGAAGTAGGTAGATATTTTATAATCATATGACGTACAATGTACATCATGATGTAGTGCGTACCTATATCTATCTATATTCTATAATTTATACAGTATCAATATTGATTATGAAAATCAGTTATATCGATTTTCTAGTAGGTACGAAGTACCTATTATTTAAATCTATAGTTGATTATTTTAATATTATACCAAGAAAAAATTGGTTTTTACGTAAATCCAATTATTTTGTTTTTTTGTTGCAGGTGTAACTCAAAAACAAATGACGATGGATTCTTGAAATGTTCACTAATTGTTTATATTATCATCTTTTATTTGGAATAACATTTTCCAAATATTACAACTACTTTTGAGTTATACATACCTATATAGGTATGATAAATTTTAAATTTTTCTAAAAAAATTTCTAGAATGTTGATTAAAAATTATTAATTGAGTAAAAATGCTTAAAAAATTAATACAAACCTATAAAAATAGTTAAAACTTTTACGTGCATTATATTATTATGACTTATGAGTTTTACTATATTATGCAATGTAATTTTTTATTTCTTTAAGACATTATTATCAATTTATAGCATACATCTGTTTTACGGTTTTTACAGATATAAAATTTTGAATTATATAAATTGTTACATGTTATAAATATATATTATTATAATTTATAATAATAAAATAGGTACTAATGATACAATAAATGCAATATTTTTGGAAAATTTTTTATCAACCAATTATAATATACTAAGAGTAACATAAACAACTTTAATAGCTACATATATTAACAAACACATTACAAAATATTCTTAGTGATATAGGCTGACAAGCCGTCTCCACTCAGAATCATTTTTGATACATCATTGAATATAAATTAATTCACCTACGATATTGAATAGAGATCCACTTGCTTACCTCTTTTTTTTTTTTGTTAGTTAAAATATAGTGAAATTATTATATGCTTAAAAATATAATATTTGTCTATTAATCATTTAACTGTTTAAATACCAAGTTAATTAATAAATTAAAATACTTACATATTAACACAAATCAAATTAAAAAATGAAATGTATTATGATATTTTAGTATCTTAATACTTTCCATCCTAAACTGTCATCAAGATAATATTATTTATGTATATATGACGTATTTTATAAGGCACAATTAAAATAAAAAAATAAATGGTGCCAAAATTTAAAAAGTAATAATCTATAGCAACATAAATATATAACAATATGCCTGCACGGCTGTACTCAATGTTATTATATCATAAATTAAAATATTCAATAAAATAAAAGCATCAAGTTATAATACATTTATTTTAAATTTATAAAGGTGGGTACATCATTCATTAATCAAATAACAAAATAAAATAATTACTTTTATAACTTAGGTTTTTAAATTCAACTGTTTTTTCTTATACCTTATAGGTAGTAAAATTAATATTGGTAAACATTAAAACATACCCTTAATTATGCTAATAAGTATAAATAAAAATAAAAATTTGTTCTTTAATCACATTAACATCATATAACAAACAATAATTATACAAATGAATATCTATACGGATTTATCATTTGTAGAGAAATACATTATACTCTGATGTTTATAAATTAGATTGAATATTTAAATGCTTATAAATAACTTTATTTATATCACAGTATAATAAGTTCATACAACCACTAATTATTTTTATTGTATTAGGCGCAAATCATCCAAAAATATTAGCAGGACTTTTGTACCAAAATTTTTACGGAAACAGAAACAGACTCAAGGCGCCCCTCCAATATACTCCAATAGTACCATACTTACCATGTATTAATAAAATACAAATCTTACAAATACAAATAAACAATTTTATATAAAATAAATTAATTTAATTTATAACAAATTTAATGACAATGTATTTTCAGCATATTTATTTAAAATAATTTCATTATTAAGGATTATACCTTTTTCTATGTGAATAACTGATAAATTCGATAGTAGATTTATATAAATATATAAATAAATTCTAGTAATATAGAAACTTAAATTAAATCTGTTTTTGAATTTTTAATAAATTTAATTGTTATGGCAATATTATGGTAGAAATACTATAAGTTATAATCATGTGTTCAGGGTGCTAGCATTAAAATTCAGGATGCAAAACACCCTTAGCACCCTATGATTTGCGCCTAAGATAGTATTATTTATTATATCAAATAATTTTTGATTAAAAACGGTTAAAGTTAAAAAAAAAAATGTCAACATAAACAATATGAAAATTAAAAGTATAATAAAGAAAAATGTATCACAAGTTTTATAAAATATATTAAATTACTTAAAGGTATTGTATTAAATTATAAATTATTCTGTAACTTGTTCTAATAATTTTTTAATAACACATTTAAGTTTTTCAGCTAGTTTATGAGCTGTATTATCTTGGTCCAATTGTGGCACATGAATAAATATAGTTTGATTTTTATTAATACACAGAGACTTAAAATAAATGTACTCGCACAAATACCTGTATAATACAAATAATATAAATGAAAATATAGAAAAACTATTAATGCTCTTGGTCCATAAATACCTTCCAGCATCACGAGATGTGCATATATCTAATTCATCAGTGCATTCTATTTTTAAGCCCGTTTCAATCACATTATTAACTAAACACTTATCATCTGGACAGTTTCCGTAGATATCCATACCACAATAACCATCCCCATTAGCAATTAACTCAACAGTCAATGTTTTAACCAAGTGTGATACACCCAAATGAACCATTAGCTAAAGTTGATTAAATATATATTGAAATTATATCAATTACCAATCATTTATTTATATTGTATAACTTACAGCAGGTTTATGTTGGTCCCAAAGTGCTGGCACAATCTGATCAACATCTTTGTAAGATACAGGAATATTGATTGTAACCAAATTTACATTTAATTCATCAGCGATGCCAGTTTCAGGTAATACTTGAGCAACCTCCCAACTTGCATTCACTTTATAGTCTCGAAAAATTCCAAAACCAGTGACAACTACCGTTCTTGGAGTCATAGTGATAATTAGTAATTAATTTTAAAAAATGATGATAATAATTATAATAAAAATATAGATAAAATATTATATGTGAATAACAATGAAATAAATTTTTATTTTACCAACAAGTAATAAGTACCAACAGCTTTTATGCCTGTAGGCTGTGTTCTAATAATTAATTATTTAATTAAAATATTATCAATCATCATATTATATTAATATATTGTTTATATAAATTTAAAATTAATATTTTTTCTTAGAGGCCCCAGTGTCAGCAGCAGCTGTATCACCACAATAATAATGATAATATATTATCATTATTTTATTTAACTAGATAAGAAGTTGATAACCTTATTGATTCAAGGAGAATATAAACACAAGTCACATTTCAAAAACAGTGACCTCGTCTTATTATTTGACAATACCTAGATCAATATAGACTTAAGAACTACAAAAAATGTAGGCTATTTGCGAATATGGAATCATTCCATTAATCATTTCATTATTTATCAAAACTAAGTGGTGAAATTCACCCTATATATTTTTTCAGCATTTTCGACAGTGTTGTTGCGAGTGAATTCTTAATTATTCTTACGAAATCAGAAATTATGTGTAGGTACCTTTACCAAGTAACCCTTAAAAAATTAGATTATAAACACATTATTGATACTGGTAACTGGTCACTGGGTATGCGGTATGTCCAAATTTAAAAATTTTGTAAAGCTTTACTATAGTTGTCCAAAGTTCACTAAAAATTAATGATAAAAAGAACTCCGTTTAAAATCCGTGTAGTAGTGTTGTAGGTATCTATAAAAAAATAAATAAATAGAAAATCTTTTTGTATTTTTTATTACATTATAGGTATTTTGGTAATATTAAATAAAATTCAATTTTAGTAATCTTTATGATAATTTAATACAGGTTTTTTAAACAATAATTTTTTTTTATGTTTGTAAATATGAAATGCTAATACAGTAATACATTGACATTTATATTTATAATTATACAATTGAATAATTAGTGGAATGGATTAATGAAGATGACAGATATATATAGGTAAATACAAAACATAATTATATATAATTATGGCACCTACAAAGCAATATCTACCATACAAATAAATCGGAATGAATCGATACGTAAACCGTGTACACTACTACATAATAATATAGGTATGTACCTTTGAACCTACATGAGTTATGAGTACTTATATGAGTATATATATCATGCATGACGTATAAGTAGGAAAAAGCTTAGCATATAATATAATAATATGTATATATATATATATAAATTATCTGTAAAGAAATACAACGTATTATAAGAGTGCAGTCATGACTTTGTGAGATTAAGTTATAATTTTATCTTACCATAGATAGTTGTTAGTTCATATTGATTATTGTGAAATATATATTCAAATATGTATTTGAAAATATCACAAGGACAAAGGCAGAACAGCCACATCTACTTAAAGCCATAAAGGCATAAGGCATTTTATATTTTTAGATTGTGAGCGAATTCCGCAGCATTATTAACGGAAGTTTTTATTGTGTTTTAATAATTAATATATTTTTTGAATTATTTTGGGTTAAATTCGGGATTTTGAATAATATTATGAAAATGTCTTATTGTTTTGTAAGGCGAGTTAAATAGACTTCACACACTGCAGTATAATATCTGTTCAGCATTTTTTTTTAATATGCTTGCACCTATATATATAGGTATTATCAATTATTTAGTAGATTTATGAACAATCGATGTTAATATTTTAAGTACTTTTAGGTTTTATAAATCGTTCAAAAGTACTATTTTTTAATAATAATTTATATAATAATTTATTTGACAATTTTTATTTTTACTACTTAAAAAATTTATGAATAGTATTCATTGAACTTACAAATAATTGTCGTTGTTTAAAATTGCAATTCAAATAATTAATAAACATCAACAACGTTTAATACGTGAGTAATTAATTTTATTGAAACAAAGTACATTTTAGTCACTTTATCCTCACCAGTAAGTGTAATTTTGTCTCAATTCATTGTACCAAAGTTACGAGAGAAGAGTCATAATCAACATCAACGTTTTAAATGTACCTTAATTTGCCCTTTTAAATTAATTGTTGGAAGCAACCGGATGTAATTGATAATAGAATAATTTTACATAGAAAATGTAAATAATAACTTTAGTGTATGTTGTCATAATCAAAACATCTGTAAGACTGTAAACATTAGTTGAATAATTTAGTTTTAGTAGGTACCTATATAATAGTATGTCCAAATGGCAAATACATAGGTGGGTAGAATTTGGATACTACTTACAAATTACAATAGGTAGTATATCTTAATTCTTAATTATTTAAAAAATTTAAGTTTAAAATATAATTTTGTAATAATTTATCAAATCTCGTTTACTTAAAACAAAGTACAAACCCTATCTGGCTATAATATAATGGATATCGAAAATAAATAATAATATACCATTCAATCTATACATGTACAATGTACATAGGTCATAATCCGTATACATGTATAATATCGAAAGTGATCGATTAAAATGTCTATTATTTCACTATTAGCTTTTCTTTTAATACTGCCGCGTTATAAAGGGAAATTATCGGATTATTAGGGTCTAATGAAGTGTGTCAATTATTGAGTATATATATTTTCATTTTACCGCGTAATATGTACTAATATATATAATTTATATCTAACGACTTACTATATACTATATTGTATCTGTCAGTCGTCACGTCTTGTTAATCGAGATCCAAATATACATAATGTATATTATTTATTCGAGCTAGTGTGGAACATTCTGAATTTTAATAATAACATGTTATGATATTCTAGTAAACTTCAACTAGTTATTTTACGACTGTCGACTACGTGTCAATTTACTAGTGTATCTAAGTTATAAAAAAAATTCAAAAATTTAATTACACGCACTTGCACACAAAATAGTGTTATGAAATAAATATTTTTTAGTTAAAATTAATTTTTTTCTGAACTGTTGATCGAAAATAATTTTTAGATTTTAATCAGCGAAGTGATTAATGTATTGATCATCTTTTTTATTAGGAAAAATGCTTGGGTTTTCAACTTTTAAGGTGGTTTGTTGTAAATTCGTAATAGCTTTAAAATTAAAAATAACTAAGAGAAAAAAATTTAATAAATAATTGAAATTTTCATACAAAACTGGATTTTGACAATATCGATTTTGTGTTTTTGTTATAATTCAATAACAAATACCTAGCCGTAGATACTTCACATTTTTCACTAAATATTTATAAGTATATTATTATATTATTATTTTTATTTGTATTTTCTAAATCTGATATAAAATTAAAATATATTTTCAATTTTGACTCTTTTTGAGCTATACAATAATACATGAGAATAAGGTAAAATATTAATATAAATTTTTTTATAAGTGTTTATACTGTTTATAGTTATAGAATCTTAAAGTAATTCATCAAAATTTCGCAAATTTTTAATTTTTTTCATTAAAAATATAGGTAATATGCACAATATATAGGGGTGCATTTTTATAAGTCATTATGTTTTGTATTGCTTTGTTTATCAAACTTGTTAATTTTGTTTTGGCATATAGGTATAGATATAAACATTTTAAAATTCAATAGCTTATGCCATAAGATAAATTGTTATAAAAAAAAGAATGTAATTATATATTTATAATTAAATAAAATCTTACTATAACAACAATTTAAATAATATTTCAAATTTCAATATTAAATGTATTTCATAAACATAATTAAAAAAAATGTTAATGCATTAGGTAGGTATTAATTACGTTGAATTTAAAATAATTACCTACATTTTACACATTAATTCATATAAATTGTGATTACAAATATATAAGATAAGTACTTACATATTGATAATAGTTTATTATAAGCAGTATCACAAGTTTTGATTAGAAATTCAAATATTCATAAAATAATAATGTAAAATTATACCAAAGTCGGGATTGCATGTGAAATATTAGTAGGTACACTTCGAAAAACTATAATTGTATGATGATTTGACGATCCATAACATATTTTCTAAATAAAAGTTATAAAAGTAAATAAATAATTTTTAGTTCTTATTGCAAGTATAATTTGAACCTATATTATATATTACTAATCTACAGGCTAAAGTTAGCATGCTCTATCAGTTCACCTTATGATATATGGGGAAGTTTTTACTTGAAAATTGTTGGAAAATGTTAGTAAAGAGAACGATTTAGACTTTCAACTTATAAAGTGAGTTGGCTCACTTGTGTACGTGAATTTTTACTTAAGTTTTTAAGTTCTTTTTCTTACAAACTCGAAAGTGGCATTTGCAGGCAATTATTATTTATTATATACTCGTAAGAAGCAAATATAGAATATAATATGCATAGTAGGTACTATTAAAGTTCATAAAACTTCAAAGGCATTTTAGACATATAAGTAGGTACCTACATAGAATGCGTCTAGTTATTCAAGTATATCTATTACATAAATACATAATATATAAATATATCAAGTCCTACTAGTTCTTGTTTTGTACATAACAAAAAGCTGAAAAGGCTAATGTAAAATAAATGATATGTTTTTTTTAAATCCTATTATTAGAAAATCGTTAACAAAAACACATTTTACGGCCAAAAATATTTGTATTTGGTCTGTCAACAAAACTCATACATTACATACACAACATGCATTATGCACTAGACTTTTATTGTTACTGTATATTACGCAATGCAACTGAACTTACTGAACTAGAGATTCTTTCAATATTTAGTGCAATTATATATTTACTTTATTATTGTAATTTGTAATGATGCCGTACAGTTGGAATATAAATGTACCTACCTATAATAATATGTTCCATTAAATACAATTGTAATATATTGTATCGTACTATTCTTACTGTACATCATTATTCATATTATTATGAATCCTACATTTTTTACTTAATCAAGTTAATCTACAATATACATACTATTTCTTAGGGGAAGGTTAGAAAAAAAATGTATTTATGGAACAATAATTATAAAACGCGGGTAAGTGAGTACCGCTCTGCGGTACATTAGGTGCTGTATGGACCATTATTATATATTATAGGAGTGTTAAATTTGAATCTAATGATATAGGTGTCATTGTATACGAAAAACGATTCTGAACGGAGATGATTTTGTCAGCCTAGGATATCATTTCCAGTGGTTATTGAAAAAGGTGGATTATGTTTTAATGCGGCCTGAATACACCAAAATTAAAGTTCTTTATATAATTATTGTAAGCTAAACTTATGAAAAAACTTGTATTAAAGTTTAACTCTTATAGCTACTTATACAAAAAATGTTATAAATTATACCTACAAAATAATTTGCAAATATTCATGGTTTTGACGAATTTTTGTCAATATTTGAACTTCAAATGCTAATAAAAAAATTGTGCATTTGTATTCTTATAATTTTTTAATCACTATAAGAATAACTTATGAGTAACTTTGTATTAAATTTTCAAGTATTTTGATTGGGCCAAAAAAAATTTTATAGACGACTTAAAAAAATTTTTTCAGGAACATTGAAAACGTCAGTTGTCTATAAAAAGTTCAAAAAAAGTCAATTAAATCATGTAAAGAAAATGCCAATCTATATAACTGGTGAAATTTACAAGTATCTACGACTTATACTTTTTGAATAATAACAAATATTTAAAATCGTTTGAGAATAAACCGTTATCGCTACGCTATTTCGTAAAAATTTAAAATTCAAACGCACTTAAAATTTTTCCTTTAATGATGCTTCGAGTTTTCTCTATAGCTACTCGAAGGAAAATGTATGGAAAACTTAGTGTTGAATTTTTTATTCTTAGATATAAATACAAAAAATTTTATGATTTTTCGACTTCAAAATTACTTACAAATTTTTTTGACGTTTTCGACAGATTTCGTAAAAATTTGAATTGTAAACAATTATAAAAAAAAAACATGACTAATGATTTTTAATTTTTTTTAAGCTACAATAAGAACAACTCATAAGGAACCTTGTATTAAATTTTCAAGTTTTTTTGGTCATCCAAAATTTTTTTATGGACACTTCAAAAAATTTTTTTATAAAAATCGAAAATTTCAGTGGTCTATAGATAACTCAAAAAAAAATTTTGAAAATTCGACTGTAGGTATATAGATAACACTAACATAAACATTTGGTAAAAATTTCAAGTATTTATAGTGATTAGTTTTTAAATTACAATAACCATATAAAAAAAATCGATTTGGTCAAAAATTGGTTTTTCGTAAAAATTCCCGTTTTTCCGTCACTTTTTTTTTGATTTCTCGTATTTTTTGAAAACTGTTTGAAAATGTTTACTTTTGTTTACTTTTGACCTCTAAAATGCACCAAGGATATTCACTTTTCCATCGGAAACCACCCCCAAAAATTTGAAATTGAAGCATTATTTCGAATAGTTATGCTGTACACAGACAAAAAAAAAAAAACAAAAACACACATCATTGTAAAATCAATACATTCATCACTTCGTTCAGAATCTATAAATAAATCTTTATACTTATATTTTTAATTGAGCCTTGAGGTATATACTGTAGTATACCTACAACTTGTATTAACATGTAGTATTACTGAGTTGTTTCGTCTAAAAAAAAAAAACATTTCACTCCTCTTACTCACTTTAATGAAGTGCTAATGATTTTTACTTTGTGTACCTATATACGTATAGTAATATATATTATATTATATGTACTGCAGTGTAGTGGGTACTGCGTGCTATACGTGTAGGAAAATGAGACGCGTACTATAAGAATAATAATTCCAACCATCTGCGAACGGCGCATAAATATTCAACGAAATTACTAAAATGAGCGTAATATTGTAATGGCAGTGCCTGCAATTAGCTACTGTATCTAATTTTTCTTGAATGGACTATTTTGGCTGTAATAGATTTATTTATTACTGCTTCTAATAAATCAAGCAGTATCATTCAAGTACAACTTATAGTTCTGTTGTATGTCGGTCACTTTATATCTCATTCTACTTAAAACAAGCTAAATTAGGTCAAAACAAAATGTTCGTGCGAAACCCTAAAAGCTCTAGGTGTGGTTAAAATTTAAATCATGCGGTCAAGTCTATAATAAACATTTTCCTATGCAAATTTTTTACACGATACACATCATAATCTTTATTATTTAAAATTATAGAAAGAAATAATATTCAATTTAACGACTGAAATGCAATAAGTAAATATCGACTAAAATGTTTTAAAACTAATTTTAAATTGTATACTATATACGAGTATATAGGCGTATTAGGTATATATACCTATAGTATACAATTAAAAGTACACATATGTACTACAATTTAAAACACACATGTTGCAATTATTTTTAAGATTTATCACGTATTATATGTATAGCTAATTATCAAATACCACAATAGATATCTTTTAAAAAAATTTTACTAGATATAAATTAAAATTTTAAAATATTACCATTTTAATTTCTATAGTCACATAAGAGTATATATTATAAATATAAAAGAAATTCTAGTTAAGAATTGCAAACCATGGAGGTATGTATAACTAAATTTATATTTTGAAATGACATTGATAGCTTTTTAATTATTTGTTATGGTGTATTATACCTAATTGATATATTGAAAAGAAAGAAGATTATGAGTTATGGCGTATTGCATACAATTGGGTCAAAGTATTTTGAATTAAATAATAAAAAAATATATTAATGTTGTTAAGACAATGACTAATGAGTGTAAGCATATAGATTTCTATTCTGTAAAATAGTTCATCAATCATCATTAATTGAAACATAACTCGTAGATTATACCAGTTCTATCAGATTTTTATAATTTGTTTAGCATGGTTATAATTTAGACTCTACATTTTAGAGCATTGACTATTTCCGAATTTGAATGTTATGAGACTAACATTTTTCAAGCTATCTATGTCACTTCCATTCAGTCCCCGCCGTAAATTAAAAAATACACTAGGCTTCATTATTTATAAAACTATTTTATTTTATTATATTAATAGGTAATACATTTATATTAAATTTATATTTGTAATACCTTTTTTTAAAATACATTTACAACATTAAATTGATTCAATTTTTTTTTAGAATAATGCGGGGCATAGTATTTTTGACTCCAACTAGGTATATGTTTTTCTTATAGTCGAGCACTGAATAAAATAATTAAAAAATCATATTGCTATAGTATAATTAATATATATTATTATTATAAACTTCCATACTGAAAAATAAATGAGGAATCATCAAATATGCCCACTACTCAGGAATCAGGAATTATTTTTTCTCCTTAATTATAATTATAATCTTTGAAATATTTAAATTAATACTTTAGGTTTACCTATATATTTTAAAATATTTAGATTTTTATACCATTTAAGGACTATTCTATAATAATACCAACTTATTTTTCAAACGAGATCAATATATTTCCGGTGGGTTCAGGGTTGTTAAGGAGATGACTTTTTAGAAATTCTGATGTACCTACCTGTTCTACCTATCTAAATCAAAATTCGAAAGTGTAGTTTTTAAATTGTATAATAGTTCATGTTTATCACTTATTCATAGATAATAAAAGAATGGATAGGCCATTCCTATATTAACAACATAGGGGTTTGCGGGCCGGAATGTGGATGAGAGACAGACTGCTTTTATATAGTGCTCTCACTTTAGCAAGGGGTATTATCATTTATTTATATAGCAATTTTGATATTTTGATAATAGATAAAACCCCTTGTAACCTCAAAGTAAAATAATGTTCTTGCCCGTGCGATAAGGCCTGATGGCCTATCCATTCTTTTATTATCCATGCACTTATTAGAAAATACATAATAATATGTAAATTAATTAATAATGGGTTGAGAAGATAATAATAATAATATTAATGATTGATATTAATTAATAAATATTTATTTAATTTGTAAAACTATTTTTAAGAGCTATTATAGTATTATCTTAAATAGGTACATATAACCATGTTTTTATAAATTATGTTATATATTATATTATGTTTAATAAAGGATTATAGTAAATTATAATATATTTATCTATTATAATTTTGTAAGTACCTAGTTAAATAGCTGGTACGTAATTACAGGAGATACTGTAAGTAGAATTATACTAGTTACAAATTAATGTGAGGGTGTTCTTGAAAATTCAATGGAAGAAATGATTTTAGATTCTGAGCGGAGCGATGAAGCGATGAATGTATTGATTTTACAATGTTGTGTGTTTTTTTTTTATTTTTTTTGTGTGTCTGTGTACACGATAACGTGTCGAAATAATGCTTCAATTTCAAACTATGGGGGTGGTTTCCGATGCAAAATGAATCTAGTTGGTGGCTGGTGCATTGGGGAGATCATTTTTTGAAATTCCCAATAGTTATCAAAAGTACCGGGAAAAACGGGAATTTTTACGCAAAACCAGTTTTCAACCAAATCGGTTTTTTTATATGGTTGTAATTTAAAAACTAATCACTACAAATACTTGAAATTTTCACCAAATGTTTATGTTAGTGTTATCTTATACAGTCGAATTTTCAACCTTTTTTGAGTTATTTATAGACCACTGAAATTTTCGATTTTTATGAGAATTTTTTTTGAAGTGTCGATAAAAAAATTTTGAAAATTTAATACAATGTTTCTTATGATTTGTTCTTGTTGTAGCTAAAAAAATTAAAAATTGTTAGTCACATTTCGACAAAATTCTTTGTGTTAATAACTAAGGATTAAAAATACAACACTAAGTTTTCCTTCAAGTATCTATAGAGAAATCTCGAAGCATCATTATAAGAAAAATTTTAAGCACCTTTCAGTTTTAAATTTTTACGAAATCGCGTTAGGATAACGATTTATCTTCAAACAATTTTAAATATTTGTTATTATTTAAAAAGTATAAGTCGTAGATACTTGAAAATTTCACCAGTTATTTAAATTTTTTTTTTATTAGCATTTGAAGTTCAAATATTGACAAAAATTCGTCAAAACCATGAATATTTGCAAATTTTTTTGTAGGTATAATTCATAAAATATTTTTTATAAGTAGCTATAAGAGTTTATTGGATTCAAATTTAACACTCCTATAATATATAATAATGATTCATACGGCACCTAATGTACAGCAGAGCGGTACCTATTTACCCACTTTTTTAAGATTGATATCTCAAAGATATTAATTAGATTATTCACTAGCCAAATATAAATAATTTAATGTATGAGTACAATTTAATAAATTATAGTTATAACTTATAACTTATAAGTGTCGAGTATTTTAAATTTTATTTTTGTTTTAATTATTATTATTATTGTTCCAGTATCAACTTGGCACATAGTTATTAGCTTACAATTTATTGTGTAATTACTTAAATTATTTAGATACACGGAGTGATATTTATGTTATGTTAAACAATTAAATTTGTTCAAGACAGTAAATATGTTTTGGTGTCTGAATTCTGAATGCGTCCTATTGAATCCTATTGTATTTTAATATTTTAATTTTTGAAAGGAAAAAATCTTAAATTTACAATTTATAAGTTTTGACATTTACCTTATTTTAAGATATTTTACAAAAAATACGTTAAAATGTCACATATATATATAATAACTTTATGTTAATTTTGTTTATAAAATAAAAAATAAAAAATTATAGAATAAATAACCTTAAAATGGATGGCTGGAGAAGTGGGAGAATTTTATTATTGGTAGGTATGATTGGGTGTTATGATTGTAAATGTGAGTATGACAATGTGTAATAGTCAATAATAATAAGATAAGAAAAATTAAAATAGTCAAACTATACTTTTACTAAAAAAAATTGTGATATTTTTATTAAATAATGGTACTTATTAGTTACTTTTATTGGGTTTATTGTAGTAGTGTGACAAAAATAATAACGAATTAATCTCCATTTTACATTTTAATTAGGTATTTATAAATTTCTTAAACTATTGTTGATTATTCAATTATTATATCATTAATATCTACATTAAGTATGGGTGAAGTAAAATGTATTAATTATTATACAATTATTAAGTAGAAAGTACTCATCAATTGTAAAATAAGAACATTTTCAAAAATAATTTAATTTGTTAATATATCGATAGGTATCAATAATGCGCTTTTGACATTTTCATACAGAAGTTATAAATACGTTTTCTAGTTTATTAATGGATTTATATTTTGTACCACACCCCAATCGGCAAACGGCAATCAAGATAAAATTAACATCATCGTGATATTATTGTATATCGTCATATTATTATATTATCCATTACTCATAATATTATGCTTCTCGTTCAACCCACTTATTCAGATCTGTATTATAGTAGTACCTATTATATTATGTATAGGTACATAGTACAGACGTAAAATTAAGACACACGGGTACATAGTACAGACATAAAATTAAAAGACACACTGGTAATTAGACAATAGCATAAAATAACGATTTCTTTTTAAACGATTTTTTGTTGTAATTTAAATATTATTTACCATATAAACTTGAAATACTGTAACTTAAATTATCATTCTTTATATTTTTAATGAAATATTCAAATTATTTTATCTAATTTTGAGCTATTTATGGGCTTTGAAATTTTTGATTTTTTTGATATTTCTTAATGTTGTAAAATTGTATAATTAGCTTAAAAAATTAAAAATGTAATACAAGAATCTTCATTTCATAATTTTATTGCCATTTATAGGTTGGTACATGTGTCATGTATCAACGTATGCACAGTATGTTTTATGTTATAAAGTCGTAAAGATATTTTAATTTAAAAAGTTAACAAAATAGGACATTAAGCAAAAAGTAACAATTTAGTATTTAAGTAGGTACTATAAACTCGTTAGTTATTTTGTTATATCTAACTTAAAAAATATTCTTTCATAAGAGATTTGAAACTTCGGTATGATTTGTATCATTATTTACTATACAAAATGCAATTATTTTAATAATGGTAAACTTTTGTATTGCAATTATTAAATACCTACCTAGTTAGTACTTAGTACTAAGTAGTATTTATAAATAATCAATAATTATAATTGATAACATAGGTAAACAAACATAATATTAGTTAAATTTAAATGTGTATAGTACTATTAATTATAATATAATATATTAAACCTGAACCACATAATATATTTTAAATAAGTATACCTACTACGTCACATTTATTATATTTGAATAATGATAGTACCTACCTATATATATATATAAATGGTCATAAATGGTGTAATATAGATTACTAAATATTAGGTTAATATACTGTTAACATGTTATATAAATTATAATAAACAAATTAACTAAAATATAATATATTATGCTTATAACACTACCAGTATTTCACTTATGGTTATGAGTCGTGAGCCAAGAGCCCAAGACCTTAAAAAATGTAATACTTTATTTCAGTGGCGATTGGCGTTAATTAAAATACACAAAGTATACATTTAGGTGTTGAAAATCTAATATTACTCTTTTTATACAAGTGATTGGTTAACCTGAAATGCTAATTCTAGATACGGTTTGTAATGGGGTCTGAATCAACATATCCTTAAAAAATTAAATTACACCATTCGTTTATTCAAATGTTATAAACATTTTTAAATTTTCACATTTTCATAAGATTGTTGAAAATGTTGTTCTGAACAACATATGTAGTATATATTATTAAAATATTATTAATAAGTAAACAATAATTATTATATGCTTATACATATTTTTTAAGCAAATACCTACCTACTATGAAGTAATAATTAACAGTTGTAGATGCGCAGATTTTAGCTGGTTAATTCACAGTATACTCCTTTTTACATGGATTTTAATTATAATAATGATATCAAAATATGGAAAACTGAACCTTAATTAACATAATTAAAATTGTTTGTATAGCGTTAAATAATAATATACTGTTATGCACAGTCAGTGCATAGCCATGAGGGTGCTTTAGGAGTTGAAAGTAACAAAAAAGTATACGTTGGTATATATTATTAAAACACTATAAATCGTATTTATGCAAAAAAAATATTTAATATAGGTATAATATATTTTAGATATCTAAAACATTTATGTTGCCATATGGTTTTGTAGTTTTATTTCATATGTGATATTATTATTGTGAAGATTGATTTCATCGGAGATTGTGTTAACCATTAACCCCCAACCCCTCCACCCATAGTAATATTTAAATAAAAATTAAAACGCCTCCCTAACAAAAATCCTGGCTTCGCACTAAGTAATACGTAGTCGCAGTATGTTTGTTATATAATAATGGTTATACTTATATATAAAACCTATATACCTAAGTTATAACTTATGAGTCATAACTAAAACTATTGTCATGGGACATGCTAATATAGTCGTAATATCGTAGTCATAGTTTATAAGTTATAAATAAATTTATGCAATTATTATGACAATATATAAGTTATAACTTATAATAATTTAACTAAGAAGTAAGAATCTATGGATTATTTTTGATTACTTATTGTCAATTTAATTTGTCGAAATTGAAAACATTTTAGGTATTTGATTATTTTCCTATTGTAAATAGACTTCAAAATGAAGATTAGTTACATAAGGTTAGATGGTCCTTAGAACATAATTATTTCGATGTAAAATCTGTGAACAACCAACATCCGTAAAGTTATCATTTACAAATTAAATACAATTTTTATAGTAAAATAAATATAATTTTATCTATGAAATACTTCTTTTTAAATTTTAATTTACGTGGGTAGGTACACCTAAATAATTATATAGTATTATAGTATTATACTATACCTTTGTTTATTCAATGCATTACATAAAAATTTGTAAACAAATATTATTTTTGTTTTAAACGTATTTTAATACATACTGATACTGTACATTTTAATAGGTAGGTATATACATATAATATTTTTTAAACTATCTCTATATAGCATAGTTTTTACTTATACTCTGCACATTTTCGAGTTACCCTAGCTAATATATTTAAACCTATAGTTGATAGCTAATATTGAATATAGTAACAGTGACAACTGACAAACCGTTCTAGTATTGCGAACATTTAATTTTTTTTTTACTCCTATAACTTATAAGTATCGATATAATAGTATTATACGATTTGTACGAGAGATTTTGGCATAGTTTTAAGTCGGGTGTAATATAATGGCAAACCCGACAATAACAATAATATAATGGTTATGTATATCAGTATTCAGTATTATACTATTACAATTATTACATAATACATATTAGTAGGGGTACACATACCTATACTGATTTGAATTTGGAATATAAGCAACGCCTTAACTAGATTTTACACGACACGCTTATGTCACGTCATGTATTCAGTATAGGTATTCATTAATACAAATAAAGTAATATATTATCAAGCCGTATTGTGTACAAGCACAAGGATTATTATTGTCTATTAGAGAGCGATCGATAATCTGTATTGAGTGGAATATTAAACCGATATTGGAGAAATCGTGGCGACGGTTAGTGAGGAGGAATCTAAATATGATGTGTCACACAATTCGATTGACGGACACGGTTTCTGTGCCAAACGCGTTTACGGGAATTCTTTAGAAACGGCTCTGAGAAATCTCACGAGCCAGTGCCCATTAATTAGATTAATAAAACTATTTTCATTACGTCTAAACACACACACACACACACACACACACACACAAATGTATAAAACAGAATTCCGTCGCGGTCGGGGCTAAATAAATATAAACTTCGGCGACGGCAGCAGACAGCATGTCGATCGTCCGACGATGTACGTACTACGTATGTACACACACTCTGACCCATATAATATGTGCGTGCGTGATGCCGGCGGCCGATTACGTTGCAGTATAAGCGGGTGCGTTATCGGAACACCATTGCCACTGCGCTATGACTTTCGATAAGCTTCTCCTCCTCCCCTTAAACGTAATCGGTACAGGTATGACGTATACATGTCACGTCGGTGCGATCCGTGCCCCACCGTCACCACGTACACCGTCCAATGATCCGTATTCAATCATATTATATTAATATATTATTATTTATTATCGTTGTCACACACACGTACTATATATATATTTTTTTTATTATAATGTTATTAAACCAATGATGGCATAATATGGATGGTCGGGTATTAGAACACGCCGATGCGGGAGGAGCGGAATTAAAATAGACCTATGTTAGGCGAATAGTGGGGGGGAGGTGAGGTGGAGTGAGACGATGACGGGGATGAAATAGCGGAGGAGAAATAACGATAATGAGAGAGAAATGCGGTTATGGGGATACAGAGAGAACGAGCGCAAAGGAGTTTTCCGCGATCGCGCACGCGCTCGTCGCTTCCACCCCCAACAAAGGGGACACGACCTACGGTTTGGTTGATGTGTACCGGTCGGTCGTCTCGGCCCGGTCGTGGCGCTCGGCGCGCGGGCTCGATGGCTTAAGGGATGGGCAATGGTAGACGGGGTGGTTCGCGAACACATGCACGCGGCGGGGGTGAGCAGCGGCTCTCCGGTCGAATTTCGAGGTCGGCGACTTCGGCGGCAATGGCGGGGAGGAGCTCGGCGGTCGGAAAAAAAAAAACGGAAAAACTGTGTATAGGAACTTTGGGCGCGAGACCGTAGCGGCCGTACGTGCCGGGGGCGGATGCGGTGTTTTCCTGCTCGTCCCGGGCGAATAATTTCGATCCGGCGACCGCGGTACCACTGTCGAGCGCCCGGCTACGCGCGACTGTTACGCGGCCGTCGCGGCGCAGGGCGGGGCGTGCGGCGGCAAATCAATACGACAGGGCGCCGCCGCCGCCGCAGCGGTGAGTTAGGCCGTCTCGGTCGCACCAACGCCGAGTCAACGGCGGCGGCCCCGTAGTCGCTCTCTCTCTGTCGCCGCATCTGTGCGTGTGTGTCTTCTATCCCTTCGAGTTATTTTCTGTCGGCCCTGTGTGTTCCGCGGGGCACAAGGAAATTTTTAGCCTATTTTACCTCTCTCCGACGACTGAACACCGTAACACACACACACGACACACATACACACTACGTCACACACGTATGCGCTCACTCGCTCAGCAATTCGTTCACTCAGTCACACACACATACGTCCCACTAGCCGCTGTACACACTGTACGAGCAGTCGTACGTTCCACCACACACACTGTCCCACACACACACACGTTCACTCACACACGGTCCGCCGAATAATATCGCCTTTTTAATTCCGCGCGCGCGGGCGTCCGCAGTCCGTACGGTTTTTCATATACGCATACACGCGCACCGAATACACACGGACACACACATACACACACGCGCGCGCGCGCAACCAACACATAGACACACCGACACCAACACCAACGCTCTATAGTCGTTCTCGCGAGTTGCGGTGCGTGCGACTGAGCAAAAATTAATATATATACGTATTTTTATTTTCATTTTTATTTTTTTTTTTTAAATAATATAACACACGTATAGATAATTCGCGTTCTCGTGTGGGTGTCGTTGTTGTGTGTCGTTTATTTTTTTTCGCGTTTAAGTTACGTTTCGTTTCGGGTCGACGTTTGGCGGCGACGGTAAACGGTGACGAAGACCTTCACGGCGTCGATCACGGCTACGGCTACGGCGATCAAGACGGCGGCGGCGGCGGTGGTGGCGGCGACGACGACGACGGCGGCGACGACGAAGACGACGACGACCACGACGACCAAGAGCGCGACGGTGGCGGTGGCTGCGACGACTAGACGGCCAGTGCGATCGTTTTAGAGAGTGATTTGCTGAGAAATTCGGCCGACCCGTACCCGGTAAAACGTATCCGGAAATTATGTGCTGGAATTCGCTCAGCGTCGTTGTGTACAGCGTCGTTTTCTGCGCCCTGTTGGACTTCGGGCCCTCCAGGGTCTTGGGTACGTTTCTTTGTTCTTACGTCCACTTGCAGCCACTGTGCTTAGGGTTAGGGCGTTACCCGTTTTTTACCCGCGCCGTTCCAAAATAAACAAACCGTTTAAACCGCTCGACGGGTTGCCTCTTGCTGGTTTGCTGTGAGTTTAACACCACGACCCCCAGAACAAACCTTGTTCTCTGCCGGACGGGTTTTGTAACTTGTAAAGTTTCAAGCAGGTAGTCTCGCCGTAATACCACCACCTCTGTCCACGACTTTTTTTACAATAATATGTTCTAATATTTGTGCTGATCGTCAGCGTTCGATACGGTAGTCCCTATGTAGTCTCAAATAACTGATTGTGTTGCATACATAATACACCATAATCTGTGTCTACTCCCGTTAGATTTTTAAACTGTTTTGGTTGATATGTGTAGGTACAATAGATTTCTGTAGATAAATATTTTTTACCTGTAGGTAATCATTTCAAATCAATCGTTTTATATGGACTTCGAGTAGGTATATCTATTTAATTTAAAACACTGCAAATTATAACGGTTTCAGATAGCTACAACCTAATTTAAAAGAAAGAAATATATCTATGTATGTATACAATAATATAGGTACTAGATATTAATGACAAGTGCAATAATTCCTTTATCAACTATTACCTATATTATATAGGATCTTAGTGGGTGACGTATTACGACTTGATTACTTAACCTAATCTAAAGTTCAATTAGATATTTTTATTTGGTACAATAAAACCTCCTCATGATGTATCCCCTATTAAACAGGAATCTCCTTATGATGAAAAATAGCAACAGTCTCGAATAACCTTTATTATTATATTTAAGGATATTTTAGTCACCGTATACAGGAGAAATCAGTTGATCCCTTGTGAATCCATCATAATGGTTAAAAATGTGCAATGAAATAAGTTAAAATTACATTTCCATTAATAATTAATAAGTCATTAGGTAGGTACCTAATAATAACCAAATAATTTAAATGTTAGGTATCTAAATCAATAATTTATATCATTGTATTTTATATTAATATTACCCAAATAAGATAATCTTTTAATAATAATTTGACACAGATAAATTACTCTTATTACTTAGGTATATAGGTATATAGGCACATAGGTACCTATTTATTTTCTTATTAACTTATTAACACTAAGTATAAACCTTTCTACTTATTGAAAGTATACTATTATAGATAAATATTGGTATACGTAATAATAGGTATTTATAGGTACCTATATAAATACAAATAATTTTAATGGTGCCTTCTTTATTTTCTATATGTTCATTTTTACTACTGATATTATAATAAATAATATTTTTTTTTTTTAGTAACTAAGTACTCAACATAATCAGAGAAAGTTTAAAATAAGATACTTCACCTATTTTCTTATAAATCATAGTTTGAATACACTTAAAGTTAATTAAAAACATAAAAAATGTATATTTAACTACCTAGTTGATGTGATGTCTAGGAAGATTATAGTATTTTAGTGTTGTTACAAGTGTAGGTATGCTTAAATTACCCAACTACCTATATAAATATACCTAGTGATACAGTTTTTAATTTAACAATTCAATTATTAAGCACAGCTATAACTCTTGATTATTTAGTTTTTGTTTATTTGTTTATTTAAATTGTGGCTATGGGGTATGAAAAATATGTTTGTTTGTTTCGGAAACGAAATTGGACTACTTAGCTGATGAGCCCAGTTACGAGGGTAATACAACAGTGAGAGAAGGCGACCCATTTAAGATAACATGTCGTGTGTCAATGTTCCAAGTCATAAAATGGCAAAAGGATGGTCAAACTCTGGTTACTGATGAACACTTCAATATCAGCGAAGCAGTAACTAGTGACAGTATGTTTGTATCGACGATTACAGCCAATTCTGCATCCTCGATGCATTCGGGTGCCTATCGATGCACAACACAGTACAACAAGTTTCATGTACTATATGTGGTTACCGGTACGTGCCGGCTATGATGAGCTTTTAAAATAAATGTCCATGTGCCCGGACCGGTTCGCCTCGCTTCATTTTAGGCTCGCATATAAATTAACTATTGCGACTAGACACACTTTCCAGTATACTGCGACATCTCATATAGATTAGATTTATCATTGTGTTAGGTATTAACCCATTACTGTTGTTGGTTTTTTATTGTTTGCATTATTTGTTATATAGATTTTTGCATTTGAAATAAAATATACATATATTTATATAAAACATTAAACCTTTCAGACACTCATATGATTTTTTTTTTTACTAATGCATATAATATTATAATATGTAATTTGTATATTATGTTGTTTAAAATCCAATTTTAATGACCTATAATATGTTAGATATTCATTTTATCTAAAATATCCTATAAAATGACAACCAATAATTTTTCATTAAGTATTCATTTTTTGTTTATAATTTTGTTTTAGCTCAAGTAACAATAAAAGCAAATTATGACTACGGCGATAAGTATAAAATAGGTGAATATAAAAGCAAACTAACACTTAATTGTAATATTGATGGCACTCAAGATCCAAAGTACATATGGAAGTGGTCAGTATATATATTTCAGTTGTCTTACAATTTATTATAAATTAATATTAATATATAATAAATATTAATTTTTAGGTTTAAAGGTGACAATCAAATAACAACTGATTCTGAAGATCCACACCACGTTGATGTATCTGAAAACACTCTGTTAGTTAATCGTTTTACTGAAAGCGATGCTGGCCAGTATACATGCAGCTTATTCAATTCCAATAATAACCTTATTGACAAGAAGGTGTTCAACGTTGTCTGTTAGTATATTATTTTAATCAAATATTTTTTTCTATTTTATAATTCTAATTTTTATTGAATATAAAATAAATAACTTGTCTATCTTCCTAGTTAAAGTGGTAACATATTGATAGATATGCTATAATACGGGTAATATATTTTAAATTTATTAATAATGTTATTATAATTCAATAACTAGTATCTCATACTAAGTTAAAACTAAAATTATTTGTTTGCCCTTAATAAGATTTTGTTTTTAAAAAATATTTTTCTGAAAGTGTTTATTCTTTATTAGGTTTTGCATTTATTTGAACATTCTTGTCATGCAATCTTGTACTGTATAAAATATTACTCACATAGTTACATTCCATCATGCTTTTACTTCTATCTTCTATTAATGGTTTTTATTGACACAATACTCATCTATCTTTTACTTCAAAATTATTAAATAGATTTGATTTTTGTTTTTCACTTAATGACAATATAATATGATATGAGATATTCAAATTGATTTATGAATTTAATTTAATCTCCAGTACCTATGTACTTAAGGGATTTAATAATCCATTACTTAAAAAATACAAATATTGATTGTGTACCTATATAACTTTTTATATTTTATAAAGTTATGATAAAAAAAATACAAAAGATGTATTATATTTATAGTAAAGCCTTACATGAAACTGCCAAAAACTGCTACATTTATTGAGGGCGAGAAAATGGAATTGGAATGTATTGTTTATGGTGTACCTACACCAGAAGTTAGTTGGAAATTTGGTAAGTATAGGAAAAATTATAATTTTTTGTATTTCCCACATCAAACTAATTGTTAATATATTTTTATTTTAGAAAATACCACTCTTGTGCCTTCTGAACATATTAAATTTTTACCTAACAAAAAGAATATTTCCAATGCCATCTTAGTTTTGGATCCGATCACGATGAAAGATAGAGGAAACTTCATCTGCAGTGGAAAGAATAGTGTTGTCTTTGAGCCTGTAAATTCTGCTGCTTCTTACGTGCGCATTAAAGGTAATAAATGAAATATTAGAAAGTTAATGTTTGTTTTATTTGATTGGTTTTTTTTATTTTTTTTTTATTTAGATAAAATGGCTGCATTGTGGCCGTTCTTGGGTATTTGTGCTGAAGTGATCATTCTGTGTTTGGTTATATTTATATATGAAAAGAAACGTAACAAGTCTGAATTTGAAGAAAGTGACACAGACCAAGGGCCAGAAACGTAAGTAAGATAAGTTTGATTTATATATTTAATTGTATTGTAAAGAAACCAGTTTTTTATATCACTCAAATTAGTTTTAATTTAATGGGCCATAAATGTAGTGTAATTGTTAAGTCATAATAATGGTAAATACTGTTTCTTTATTTTTTCATACTATCTTATAATACAGCATTAAACCTTAATAGTATTACAAGAATACTAGTGTAATACTAGTGTTTTTTTAAAGATTAGTGTATTAGTTTTTTATTGTGGCAATTTCTGATTAGATATACATTTCATGACATAATATTATACCTTTACATAATATCTTAATTTTTGAGGTTTACATTTTTTTTTTTTTTTTTGAATACTGTAATATTGTATTCATTTTTTTTTTATTATTACTTATTTCAGAAACAATGCTAATGACCACAGCGGTGGTGATGTACGACACCGGAAATAATTTGACAGTTAAATGAATAATAACACATTTTAAACAAAGGTCATAAGTAAGGAATAAAGTTTTAGATACAGATGCATTAGGTTTGCCAGACCAATTTTTATTTATGTTTTTAGAAAAAAATTTATCATAGTTGTTAACAAATAACTAAATGAAAACAGCTATTTGTTGTTTTGGTCCAGCTGAAACAGTGTTATACTTACTGCTTATTGTATTTTTTACTCCATAAAAAATGAAATTGAATATTTTCCCATACGTTACTGGGAATAATTCAGGTTCAATAATGGTATACTAGCTGTATTGTATAAACAAATTTAGGCTCATTGTGCAAATCATTTGTTCTCCGTATTTTGTTGTGTTATTATTATTAATATTATTTTATTTTATTATTTATTATTATTTTTTTTACCAAAGTTGATGTGTGTTTTTATTTTATTAATAAAATACAGTAATCGCCCCCCTCCCTGCCTGTTAACCTCAATGATTTGTTAAAATTTCAATGTTATCATGCCTAACTTATCCAAATCTTAAGTTTACTGCGCTTTTACAAGCCTGAAAATATTGCATTTAATGCTCAATAAATGTTTATTCCTTCAGTTCGTAATAATATTAAATTTATCCTATCGTTTAACTAAAAGTAAACTACTTTAATTCTGGTCATAGATTTATTTTATCGGTAGCTTATAATAAAAGTGTTGTTAAAAAAAAAAAATGTGAGTTACTTATTCGTAGGTTAGTATTATGATAGAGTATTACACGCTGATTTTATTTCTAACAATTTCACTTTTTCATCTAATTTAATAATAATTACTTCCTCTGTCCCCCAGCAATATATATTTATTATTATTCTACTTATAAGTGGTTTATTTTATTTATAACTAGTATATTAAGGGTGCTTATCAAATTTGAAAGTTGCCCAGTTGGAAATTTATTTTTAGCAATAAGCATAAATTAAGTTTAAATCGTATATGATCGTATAAAATTATGTTTATTATTATGTAATATATATATAATGTCACTGCTTGTTGTTAAATTGTTGTAATGAAATTTAAAAAAACTTTCTTCAAAACATAACTAATTTAAGCCTATTAACGTAGTGACATTACAATCAATTTTTTGACACCAGAAAGAGAGATATGAAACGTTAATATTTTATTTCCTACGTATATATTGGTGTGAACCATTTTATTTGTTACTCGTAAGACCTTTTTATTATTTATTCAGTGTTATATTTGTAGAATTTGTTAAAATTAAAAAAAATATTGTTAGCATTAAATCATTAATTTCATAGTTATAACAAGTTATTATTTTTCCACTTGTCAACACCTTCTTGTATTTTAGGAATATTTCACTAATGACGCCGTTTAATAAATGCTTTTTTTAATTATACCTACAATTCAGATAACTTATTATGTGGTAGAATTCAATTAAAAAGTATCCTTGGAGGGGGTTATTGTTAAATAAACTTAAACTACACCTTCATTAATTTTTATCTTATATGTACAAACGTGTTTCTGATCAAAAATTAAACACTGCCAACGGCTTTAATTTTCAGAACCAACAATTCTCATGTATGACAAATTTTTTTCTTTGTAATTTTAAGATAATGTTAAATATTATTATTATTATTATTATTATTATATAGTATTATGTAATAACATAATATAATTTTTTTTTTTTTTTTTAAATATAATATAATATTCATTAATCATTCTACCACTATAGCAAATTCACTATTAAAATAAATAAAATAAATAAAATAGTTGGCTTTAGCGGCTCAAAATAATCGTACAAATTGTAATTTCAATAAGTATTAAGACATTCTGGGTAAATAGTTTCTTTAAATATAAACAATGTGTAAAAATTAAAAAATGTAAATTAGTTTATTTGGCGATGATATTAATAATTAATGGTTAATGCCCTAGTGCCCTTACCCTAAGAAATTTGTTAAAAAAATTTCAGGGTGTGGTCTGCGATCTGAAACGTCAATATTATCGTTTCTGTTCGTGTACCACTAGAGTGCACTGCCATATGTTATTAATTTTTTTCCGAGTTATAATTCGGACAAATACGGACTGAGTTCAGTGGTGCGAAATCAATGATTTAAACACGTGAATATGTTAGAAACGTGTTTACCCAACATGTCCTTGAGCCTTAATGTTTCTATTGTCATTTTTACTTAAAAAAAAAAAAAAAAATAGAAATATAGTAAGTACAGTTGTTGTTATTTAATGATTATTTATTTATTTCATCCGAGTTTAAATTACCTTTTTTCTCGTGTTCCTTGTATGTATGTCAATAGTTTGATAAAGCTATACAGCGGCGTACACAGCAATTTAAAATTTGAGGAAGATGGGGTTTAATAAAATCCCCTAACCCCATTGGTTATTAAAATTAAAAAATAAATATACCTATCATATATAATTATATATAAAAAAATTTGTTCACGTTTTTATGAGGCTACATCCGAGTTGAGCCCCAAATTTAAAATTATTACACTAGTTGAGTCCCGAATTATTTCAGGTATTACACTAGCTGGGTTCTGAATTATTTTGAGTATTTAATACACTAATTCCTGAATATTTTTTTGTAAGTACAACACTGTATGTAATAAAATTTTTTTCATTTTAACAGACTTAGGACTGTCTATGATCTATTTAGACCACAGGACCAAATTTTTTTTAAATTATATAATTTATATAATATGTTTATATAATGGTTTTGGAAAGTTAGTATAGTGTGCACAGTAAAGTATACATAAAAGTGATTTTTTTGAAGAATATTTTATTTTTATTTATATTATATTATAATAGGTAGGTATGTTTAATATTTTTTCATTTACTTTAAAAAAAAACCTTATCTGTGGACTGTGGTCAAAATAAATCATAGATAGTCCTAAGTCTGTTAAAATGGTACCTAAGGAAAATAATAGTATAGTGTAGTACTTACCAAAAATTATTCAGGAATTAGTGTAAACTTGAAATAATTCGGGATCCAACTAGTGTAGTATTTATAAAAATCCGGATCGCAACTAGTCCACTATCTGTGATTAGCCTCTAGTAGTTTGTACTGGGACCCAACTCGGATGCGTCGTTTTATGTATTTATAGTAGTAAAAAAAAGCCAAGTAGGGTAAAAACATCTAACTACTCCTCCTCGTGTGTAAGCCGCTGAAGCTATACATGCTACGTTATAATTACATACGCATAAAGAAAAATGGTAAGTATTAATTTTCTAACAAGCTGTGTTAGGTTGCGTGTTCATAACTGGATTTATGTAAATACGCATAAATGTAAAATATTCGGCACGGATTAAAATGTTTATTATCCTCCGAAATTTTATTTAGTTACATTACTACCACCTGCAGTTAATTATAATTTTTATTAACGCGATATTCATGTAAACTGCATACTGCATAAGGATACTTATTGATTATTGTAGGAACGTTTTAAAACTTAATTATTCTTATTTTATGTTATAAATTATGATAATATGTATTGTATCTATATGTTATTAAATTAATTGAGCGTTGTAGTGACTAGTGAGTAAGTATTATATCTAAATAATAAAAATTTCTGATGCTTAAAATATATATTGGAATAAAAAGTGTATAATAAAGTTGTTGTTCCTCGATATAATTTGACTTATGATAGATAAAATAGTTTACCTAGTTTCTATGTACGCAGAGAATGCTTACATAATATAATATTAGATATCTGATAACTATTATAGTCTATGTCGACTATACCTATATCCAATCTACAATACTTTTATTTATTAATCATCAAATGGGAATTAGGCAGGTATTTATTTTTAGTTCTTTAGATTTAGAAATATAATATAAGAATAATATGATTGTTCGATCTTGGCAGGGCACCACTTAAAAGAAATTTAAAGACTGCAAAATACTATTTCTAACTGTGAAAGCTGTTTTTCATTTAGGGGGTAGAGTAATTAATTTGAGGCGTTAACCGGGTAGGTATATATATATAGCTTATTATATATATATAGCTTTTTTCAAATATAGGTATAGACTAAAGGATCCACTTTAATATTCATAAATCTAAGATCAACACAACCGACAGACCTCAAGTACAGGCTATATTATACGTATACGATGAATGACGAATGTACCTACAATCTCCATTAACTTTTAAAAATTGTTTTTTTTTTTTCAAAAAAATATTGTTAAGCGTATTTATTATTGCATATTGTTTTATTATTTCAGCATAATGAAATTATAAATAAATAAATTATAAATTTAGTATACCTATTGATTTGTATCATTTAATAAACAACTTTTTCCACTTTTATACAAAACCAATAAAAGAAGTAAAAACCTACATATAGTACATACTTACTTTGTTCCTAACGTATGTTAGTAGAAAATTTCTATTAGGATGTAACCATACACCGGTTTGCAATGCAGTGTTAAGTAGGTATCTGTATAACTTTATGTAAAATATACAGGGGATGCCGTTTAAAGACTGCGGATATAAGGTTCAGTCGCTTATTAGACTCAAATTCTTCTGGAACGGTCCGGACGTATTCAAATACAGTATTATAAGGAATTCGGTTATAAGACTCAAATTTCTTAAAAAAAATGGTAAAAAATAAATATTTTAAGTTAAAATGTAGAAATAAATTGATTTTGTAAAGTTAAATATTTTTGTTGGTTATTATACCGACTTCGATTAATGCTTTTAATGGTAGTGTGACGTGTGTATCAGTGTATGACGTGTACCTGTAGGCTGTATAGGTACCAAATTTTATTCTATTAGGTATATGATTTCATTTATTTACTAATAAGTAATAGTATGTTATATGTAATATATAAGTAGATATTAATGATTAAAATAAAATAAAATATATAAATAATTAAAATAATTTTTTCCAATTTCATGTATAGGTACGATTCATTCGGTTATAAACTTATAACTTATAAGACTTGCTTTTTGCTAGTTCCCCTAGTTCCAAAGTGAGTCTTATGGGTATATGCAGTGTCCACTGTATTATATTATAGGTACTATATATTGTATTGTAGGTACTTGCAAAGTTGCGGTCATTGACATGCCTTTATCCACTTATGAAGTCTTAATAACACAACCAATGTCTAAAATAACCGTGTTTAATTTAAAAACATAAAAAGTTGTAATTGCATCACTCACTTGCTTCTTGAAAACCAAAATTAATTTGCACCCCTTATTGTCGTTCTGTAGGTACTGTTTTTTTCTTTATTACATAATAATGAAAAACTGATATTGTATAACCTACTGATATTATATTTATACGTCTAAAAATAGATCGCTGATTCTAGATTAAAAGCAAAATACAAATCACGTCAGTGTGCTGTTAACCTAACTATATAGACACAATATAAGATAGATTAGGTAAGTATACTAAATAATACTTATTATAATATTAATTATAATGCATATAATAATACTGTATTATCATAATCCTGATGATTTAAGTAGGTATAATACCTCAATGTATTATTTTAAGATTCTGAGCGGAGCGATGAATGTATAGATTTTACAATGTTGTGTTTTTTTTTTTTTTTTTGTTTCTGTGTACACGAGAACATATCAAAATAATGCTTCGATTTTCAACTTCAGTAGCTTTTCCAGTTCGAAAGCAAACCTAGTTGGTGCATTGTGGAGGTCATTTTTTGAATTTCCCAATAATTTTCAAAAGCACCGGGAAAAACCAAAAAAAAATTAAAGAAAAACGGGAATTTTTACGCAAAACCAGTTTTCGACAAATTGATTTTTTTATATGGTTATAATTCCAAAAATAATCACTGTCAATATTTGAAATTTTCACCAAATTTTTATGTTAGTGTTATCTATATATAGTTAAATTTTCAAAAATTTTTGACTTTTTGAGTTATTTATAGACCACTGAAATTTTCGATTTTTTTGAGAAATTTTTTTGAAGTGTCGATAAAAAATTTTGGATGAACAGTAGTAGTAGATAATGATTAAAAAATTATAAGAATACATAGGCACAATTTTTTTTTATTCCTTATGATTTGTTCTTGTTGTAGCTAAAAAAAATTAAAAATTGTTAGTCACATTTCGACAAAATTCTTTGTATTAACTAAGGATTAAAAATACAACACTAAGTTTTCCTTCAAGTATCTATAGAGAAATCTCAAAGCATCATTATAGGAAAAATTTTAAGCGCGTTTCAGTTTTAAATTTTTACGAAATCGCGTTAGGATAACGATTTATCCTCAAACAATTTTAAATATTTGTTATTATTTAAAAAGTATAAGTCGTAGATACTTGAAAATTTCACCAGTTATTTAAATTTTTTT